>JAECXB010000076.1:1800000-2035000 GCA_018151435.1 Zaprionus africanus
ATATCTGTCGCTGTCTATTTGAGTTAATGGATCAGGCGCGCACCGCATTTGGCACCGATCAGGACATCATTCTCATCTACCAGCAGAAGCCAGGGGATCAAATGGACCCAGCAGTAGAGCAGTCTGAGAAGCGGCAGTGCACCGCAAAGTGCAGCAGAAAGTAAAGCAACGACGGGGGAGGAGGAGCTACGTCAGTACCTGCCTGAGCAGTTGCCAGAGTTGTTGTTGTTGTTGTGACATGGATCTGCGCTTTGTGATATTAACTTGTAGTAGGAGTTGGAGTCCTCTCCCCAGTCCCTGTCTGCATTCTCCAACGCGTGTCAAGCAGCTTTCTAAACTATATGGACATCTATATCTTTTAACAATTTAACGTTGGCTTTCTTGTCTGAATATATTTGCATCCATTTCCCAATCATCTGTGATACGCTTCGCGAATAGCTTCGTTGAGAACTCTTTTAATTCCTTGTGTTGTACGACCTTTTTATTTTAAAATAAAAAGTATTCTAACTATGCACCTCACCACTCAAAGTGTGATACGGGACACAGTTCGTGAAGGCGAGAGAGAAAGAAATAGATCTAGATCTACAAGAGAGAGTTTTCCATATATAGCTGCTTAAGTATATATACCATACTATATAAAGTATATTATATATCTATCTATTTTCTTACTCTTCAATGTGTGATACGAGGCGCAGTTTCGGGAAGAGGAGAGAGGAAGAAATAGTTCTCGATCTATTAGAGAGTTTTTCATTTATACACCATATTGACCTTCAACGTGTGAGGGAAAGAAAGACAGTGATAGATCTAGATCTATTAGAGAGTTTTCCATATATAGATGCATAAGTATATAGTAAAGCAAATATATATTTATGATCATTGATCGCAGAAAAGTGTCAGCTAGATAAGCTTTATTGTTTCAATCCAACCTTTAATCTATTCCTGATTTGTCTAAAATGTTCAAACTAATGATATATCTATTGAATACACGCAATATTATTGTAACAATCGTATTAATATAATTTGTATTTATTGTAAACAGCGTTTTGTTATAGTTATCAATGCATTTGACACGTACTTACTTAATTTAACAAACATACACTTAGTTATTGTTTAGTTGTTAGTACATTTAGTTATTTAGTTGAATATCTTTGGCCTACGGTTGGTCCCCAATCAAAAATGAATAATACATAAATATTTGGGCATAAGGGACTATATGAAATGTAACCTTCATCTTTTTATGGTGTAGCCGACTTCTGGCCACGCCCCTGCCATCGTAAACACGAAATACGTAAAAAGTATTATCGTCTCAAAGAGTAAACTAAACTATGTTATAAAAGCTTGTAAAAATAATGATGTCGTTAACTTGTTTCCACTTGTTCCCTTGTGCACAATTCAAAAAGTGTTTCGTTATAATAAAGAAAAAGAGGAATAAACCCAATCTATAAAATTTACTGAGTCCCCTCCTCTTGCTTGTCGTACTTCAGTTGCTTGGTGAGCAACTGCAGCTTAATGTGCGGCGACTCCACGGGCAGAATGATGCGTCCTTGGTCATCTTTGTACTTGGCATACAGTTGCTCCGAGAAGCATTCGAAGCCCTGGGAGCGAAGGATCTTCTGCGAGAATATGCCAGTGGCATCTGCCTTCAACAAACGGTAGCCAGCTTTGCGTGCCACCAGCTCGGCACGATGCACCAGTTCCTTGGCAATGCCCTGGCCACGGAAACGTGCATCCACCGACAGGATGCGGACATCAAAAATGCGATCGACTTGAAAGCGCTCGAAGAGATTCACCTGCAGATTGTGTGTGTGCAGCAGCTGAAAGATCTTCTTATAGTTCTCATCTGTGCTCAGGTGCAGCTTGTCCAGTGCCTCCTCAGTGTCACCCGGCAGCAAGACTCCGTTCAGCACCACACCAGCGATTTCTCCATAAGTCTCACTGCCTTTGCGTTCATCCACTGCCATCAGGCTGAGCTGACTCTGCAGTGTGGTCAGGCTGTGGTGCTCCAGTTCTGGGTTGCCACCGCCTTGCTGGCACAATCCGGCGGCACGGTTCAGTGGCTCGTCTGCGAAAAAGTTTCCACGCAAGTGATCGATCACTCTTTCGAATTGATCGGCCGTTATTAGTTTGTACTCCATTCTTGGTGCCAATTTGTGATGTTGTTTGTGTTCCTATTGAAAAGCTGTGGGAGCGTAAATGATGTATTGTAAAAAAAAATAGACAGAAGAACTCTGTAGTCAGGCATGCCCGACAGTAAAATACCCTTTACCAAGCTCACTTATTCTTGAATAACTTCTGTGCTGTTTGATCGGATTGAAATTTGGAGGGGAGTTAGATAACTTAGCCAGCTAATTATTTGTTTGCAAATCGAATGGAGTAATCAAATAACTATGTAATTTGAGTGGGCGTGTCACCCAACATTTTAAATAAACTTGATCTGCGACTTTTATATAGGAACCCTAATGTCAAATTTGGTATCTCTAGTTTCTATCATACCTGGGATAAGTGTGTTCCCACGACATCGGACACACATGGCTCAACCGGTCCCCTGACTTAATCTTTCCCTCAGTTTCATATTTATTTCTATATAATTCTTAACTTTCTTTTCTGTATATTCCTCGCGTCTTACTCTTTTCATTAAGAAATATAACATAATACATAGAAATATAATCCCGATACTCTATGTATTTTGACTACATAAGTGAAATTCTTCTTTCCATTTCGATCATTATATTCTATATGTTTATATTTTGATGCTTATAATCCCAATGAGTTTCAGGGACAAGTGGTTTTTCATTTGAATGCCCAGTTCTGTTTATTGTTCTCGTCATTGTTTTATTGTATTTCTATTTTTAGCTTGTCAAAAGAAAATAAATTGTGAAATTTCTCATTATATGTATTGTTTTATAGAAAACAGCATACAACAGTATATAATATGTAATATTTTAACGATAAACCTGCCTTACACATGTATTAAACATGTTATTTGTGTGACAGACCCCAAATTACCACGCAAAAAACATATAATTTACGCTCATCGAGTGTAAGCTACATTAATATTATGTTATCTCAAAGCCCAAAATGAAATAACATAATAACACGCAATTTATAAAACAATAACCACAGTCTCGAGTACTTTGGCATTAAATTCTATCTTTTGTGTTCTGTCTTCAATCTTTGACAATGATAATAAAAATTAAAAATAAAAAAATTTAATTCTTATAAAAAACTTTATCTTTTCATCAAATTCGCTCTCATTAAACATAGTCAACATTCTGTACTCTCTTCACTAGCGCACCTATTATCGATGATCGTTGATTGATTTCCTATGATCGATAAATTTAAAACAGTTTAAAGTTAATGTGCACACTGAGGCAAACTGCGCGCAAACTAACTCAAAATTGCTGCAGGAGTTTTTGTTTCTGTTTTAAAGCAGTGTCCAAGTCACGAACACATTGACATTTAAAGACTCTCACACTCTCTTGTACACACACACACACACACGCGCAGGCACGCACATTCCAGCACGCACTGCACTGACTCCGCTCGCTCTCTCTACTCTCGCTCTGCTGCTGCGCTGCTGCTGAGGTTATTGCTGCTATAACAATCGCATTAAATCCAACATTTACGACGCTCAAACGACAGAGTCATGTCAAAGCTTTGCACCCCCGCCCCCCCTTACAATTTGTCTTCTCCTTCCTTTCCCTTTCTCTTCGTGTGACATCACCTGCAGACACACACACACACACACACGCACGCTAAACCTATTTGCTGTCGCTGCGCCACCTTTGTTTAATTGAATTTCGATTCGTTAATCCTGCGCTTTGCCGTTTTTATTTAAATTAAATTATATATTTTTAATTTCTGTTTCTGTTGCGCGGGAGCCACAAAAAATGTGTAACCTACTTGCGGGCGCTGCAGGATGCGAACTGCCAACTGTGGACTACAGCAGCGACGCAGCATCCCAGCTGAGCTGTGCTGTCCTGTGCGTGGAGTGCGAAAAAGAAGAAGAAAAAAGAGGACAAAAAATAATGGCACAGTGGCGCCGCTGGAGGGGCGCGCTCGTCAGCGTAACTTTTACATAACTTTTGTACCAGATGAGATAATCGAATTATTTAAATTGCAAGTGATAATTGATAATTTATTCAAATAATTCAAGGTTAATAAAAATTTTAATATATTTTTAATGGCTGTTTTTTAATATTTACAGGTTCAACAATTTCGTTTGAATAGTTTATCTTTTGTTAAATTTTTTTATTTGTTGCTTGGCTCAACAAGTCGTTGCGTTTGTTGACGCCGCCTCTGGGTAGTAAACATTTTGGGGGCGCGCCTCTCGCAGGATGAACCAATGTGTGTGTGTGTGTACAAGTGGTTGTGCGTGTGAGCACGCGACTGAGTGCCGCCGTTGAGTGCGTTGCGTATGTGTGTGTGAGTGAGTGTGACTGATGAGTAAAGGCGAGAGAGAACAAACATTAGTGGCTGCCTGCCTGTTCGCCTGGTAGTGAGAGCAGGAGAGAGAGAGAGCGAAAGCGAAAGGGAATGAGGCTGGATAACTTCTTTTGTTCTAACTCACTTTCACTCTCGACCAGGGCCGTAGCGACAGCTTTGGGGGCAAATGCGTTGCTTAAAAATAAATTATGTTACTGGTTTATAAAACATTTACAATTTCTCGATTTTACAGTTGTAGTAGCTTTAGAGAATTCTATATATCATGCTCTCTTATTTTTGCTTCATAATATTGCCAAACCATTTAATGACTCTTGCCCCACTGACAGTTTTGGGCCCTGCACTCGCCTAACTGCGGGCCTGCTCTCTGCTTTCGACCGAAATTCGCATTTTTCTGTGCTGCAGCAACAACAAAGCCAACTGTTGATTCTTGCTGTGTGTGTGTGTGTTTGTGAGTCTGTGTGTGCGTATGTGCGGATAAGTATGCGTGCGTTAGGGTGGGCAAAGCATGAATTTAATGAAGAAATTCTTGTTCAATTGATGTTCTTCGACTTCAGTCAGTCAAATCTCACCTAATTAAACCGAGAAATTTGTATTAAATTGTAATTGCAATTTGATATAAATTTTATTAATTTATTCATTTAATGTCGATGTCCAAGTTGTGCATATATAAAATTGGTAACTAATTGGTATAAGGGCTTCATTGTTGATTACGTGCGTGTTGCTGGAAGACAAATCGATCCGCTTTAATGTGCATGAATAAAACAGCAGCGCAATAAAACTAATTTGATTTCCAAATCTGAAGCTATTTATCGTTTTCTGTCAATCGATACGGACAATTTTTGATGCAGCTGCTTGAATATATTAATTATATATTTGCATACGATAAAATACGAGACCACTTTGCGAATAAGTGTTGTTCGACTGACTGATTGTTTAGCTTAGTATTCTTTATACATAGGATTCACTTTTTATACTTAGTTTACTATTAAGAAATAGTTTGTAAGCATTGAAAATTTTCGCGTTAATTTAACGTAACAGAAGGACTCAACCCAATTTATTAATTCTTAATCAGAATCAACGGACGATATCGATATGGAAAAGTCCGTGTGTCCGTCCGTCCGTATAAAAATCTAGAACTCAGATATAAGAAGAGTTTTAACACATCATATTATATATGAACTGATTTTCCAGCCGTTCCCTGTAAAGTATCCTTGAGCAATTAAACCCTGAAAAATTCTACGATATATAAAGAGGACTTACTGAATGAGAACGAAGCTCATAAATTTCTGTTGGAGAATGAAAATTCGAAATTATTTACAGACTTTTCAGCTGTTCCGTGATCTTGTCGATCATGTTTCTTCGGCTTGGCTTATTTAGTAACTTAAATCGCACGGTCGCAAGACAATTGCAGCATGACCGCGACAAAGACCTCATCACTTTGCAAAACCCCAATGGCATGTACACTATTTTAATGAATGTTATCATCGTCCGTCTGGCGGACATATAAGGCGAGCACGTGTGAGTGTGCTTTGTACTTGCGTTAGTTTTGTTTTTTTTTTTTTTTTTTTTTTTTGGGCACATGACGGCAGAAGACGCATATTCAAATTGCGTGACTTAGCGGCCCCCACTCGACGCACTCCCGGCACCTGCTCTGGCAATGACCCTGCCCCATTGTCACAGGTCAAAGCCGAATCCCAAACCAGAGCCGAAACTCGACGACAATAGAAATGGCAGCGCGTGTCTCTGGCAGTTGGTTTCGGTGATTCGCTTCTGCTTTCATGAAGACTGAAGCTTTTCATGTGATCCAAGTGATGTGCATATTGTTCCCAATCAGCATCAATTTAAATCAATTTGATCTAACGGCTATCGCAGCGATTTGGCAGCACTGGCTTAGAGATGGATACAAGTGGAGAGAGTCGTGAGTTTTTTTTTGGTAAGTACTTTATTAAAGGAGCATCCTGACATTTTATAGAGAAATTATCAATATTTAATTGTGTCCTATTGAAGGATTCCTGAGCGAGACATTGGAAAAATATAGAAGTATCAATAAACGTAACTAACTAAAGCTTTCTTTGGTATACAGAAAATATAAAAATAATGAAAAGTGTATCCTTGGATTTCTAGCCAAACTAAATAGGAAAAATATGTATGTATAACTGATGCGACAGCTGAAACTGAAGGATTTTCAGATAATATTAAATATATATATTTGTAAGTATCATAAAATTGATCGAGCTATGCCTTAGGTAGGCTGTCAGTTAGTTAGAACAGTTTGAAATCGGAAATAGCCAAAAGAACTTGAAGAAAATAATAAATAAATTAAGAAATCCCAGTTAAACTTCTGCAGATCAGTGACAAGTTTGATATCTAAAGAAACCCCACATAAATGAACGGAAATTGTGAATTAATTATTAATTCAATTAGTAGAAGTCAAACGCCTTGAAATCGATACGAACTTACCGATATTCAAGATCCTGTAAGTGCTGCGATCATATTTTTGTTCGAGTTGTTTCAAGAACCTTCGTTACACGGTAATACCCATTAAAACCATAAGTAAGTCATCAACTAATCAATCATTATCGATCGCAGATCCCCACGATCTGTGAAGTGTCTGCAAGTGTCAGTCACGAGCACATCCCTAGCGTGACGTTGCGTGATTGGCGACATCAGCTGCTGCTGCTGCGAATCAGCTGAGCGGACTGTGGGCCCAACTGTCGTCGCTTTAATAATTTGTCCACCCAACGCGCTGTCGACGTCGACGTTGACGTTGACGTTGGCGCCAGCGTCGCTGTCGCCGTTGTCGTTGGCCGTTTTCGCCGTTTGTCGTGCTTGTCGTTTGGCCCATTTTGTTGTCGTGCGCTTTGCTTTGCGCCTCGTTCTCGTTCTTGCTTCTCCGTAGCTGGTGTTAGTTCGTAGTCCGTTTATTTTTGTATTTTCGTATTGTTTAGCGCGTATATATCTAGTTAATATTCCGTTCTCTTCTTCCTCTTGTACGCGTTCTTCTTCTGTTATTATTTATAGTTCGTAGTTCGTAGTTGTTATTGTTATTTCTTATTTTTTTTTTGTTATTGTTGCTTATTCATTGTGATTGTCCCTTGAGGAGTTGTCCTCAATCGAGCTAACGGTAACTGATAACCGTTAACCGTTTTCAATATGGCTGCCAAAGATCGTTTGCCCATATTTCCATCACGCGGGTGAGTACACACTGTTCGCTAGAGAGAGAGAATTAGTGAGTGAAATATGTGCTTGTTGTTGTTGTTGTTGCAGTGCGCAGACATTGATGAAGTCTCGTCTCGCGGGCGCCACAAAGGGCCATGGCCTACTTAAGAAGAAGGCAGACGCCCTGCAAATGCGCTTTCGTCTCATACTGGGCAAGATCATTGAGGTAGGTCCAGCTGCTCCAGATGTGGCAACACTAAATCACTTCGAACTTTCCCCCCCCCCCCCTTTTCTCTCTCTCTCTCCCTTGCAGACCAAAATGCTAATGGGTCAAGTGATGAAGGAGGCAGCCTTCTCACTGGCCGAGGTCAAATTCACCACGGGCGACATCAATCAGATTGTGCTGCAGAATGTGACCAAGGCACAGATCAAGATACGCACCAAGAAGGATAATGTCGCTGGGGTTACACTGCCCATGTTTGAACCGTATCAGGATGGTGTGGATACCTACGAGTTGGCTGGCCTGGCACGTGGTGGCCAGCAGTTGGCCAAGTTGAAGAAGAACTATCAGAGCGCAGTGCGTCTGCTGGTCGAGTTGGCCTCACTGCAGACCTCCTTTGTGACGCTGGACGATGTCATCAAGGTGACCAACAGGCGCGTGAATGCCATCGAGCATGGTCAGTAGTGGAGATATCCTTACCTCAATCTCCAGCTCACATCTTCGTCTCTTTCAGTGATCATACCACGCATCAATCGCACCATTGAGTACATCATCAGTGAGTTGGACGAGCTGGAGCGCGAGGAGTTCTATCGCCTGAAGAAGATACAGGATAAGAAGAAGGAGGCACGCAAAATCGCCGATCGCAAGCGCGAGGAGCTGCGCCGTCAGGGCTGTGAGGTGGCCACCAGTGAGACCGCACAGAATATACTCGAGAACGAGGGCGACGAGGATCTGCTGTTCTAGGAACAGGAGCGCAACTCTAGTTATTCTTCTACTACCTCAACTGATCCCGAGCATCATCATCGTGAATGATCTTTCATTGTTTGCTGCTTCTTCTTACTCTTTCTTTGTTGCTTCGGGTGCTCTGTTTGTGTCTCTTTTCAATTGTTTTGGCTCTTGCTCTTGTTCTGGATGCCTTCTTAAATGTTGTTGCTGTTAATGTTGCTGATCTATTGTTGTTGTACCATGTACCATGTACCATGTACCATGTACCATATGTTTATCTGAATACACTCTATGCATGCATGTCTATGTGTGTGTGTGTCTATATTCCTCTTTCTATCTCTGTCTCTGTCGGTATTCCGCATTGCCTAATGAAACCCATTGGCAATTCTGTTAATTATTTGTGCAAATTTCTTAATGGCCCATAAAGCGACTCATTAAGCCGCTTATAGCTTGTATATTGCTGCAAGTTGGCAATCGGACGTCATCGATATCGGCACTGGAGGCACGCGCCATGGGCAGAGCAAGCCGCAACCGCAGCACAAGGCAAATCGATCGATAGATCGCTCGTGATCTTGAGCTTGATCTTGAGGTTAAAGTAGAGTTATAGAAGGCGGCGCATATCGATCCCACCTAAGATCGATCGATTGATCGGTCGTGATCTTGAGCTCAGTTGTCGCTATGCTTGAGCTTGATCTTGAGGTTAAAGTAGAGTTACAGAATGGGAAGGGACAAAGCACTGATCGATCCCCTTCAGATCGATCGATGGATCGTTCGTGATCTCGAACTCAGTTCTATGTATGCTCTAACTTGATCTTGAGGTTAAAGTAGAGTTATAGATGGGCAAGGAGAAGGCAGAGATCGAACCCCCCACAGCTCGATCGATGATCCTTTGTTAACTTCAGCTAAGTCCTCTCTGATCTTAAACATGATCTTGAGTTGAAAGTACTGCTAGAGCTGGGAAAAGACAACGGGCTGTGAGTAATAGAAACAACACCTTCTTATTTTCATACACACATATATAAAATCGTCATATTTATTCATAATATAGTATGTATATGGTATATTCCATTTTGCTTATACACGTAATAGTTTGCCATTGACCATTTCGGGTGTTCATGTGCTGTATAGTTAAGAGAGTTCCGTCTCTCTCCCTCTAAGTAAGTATGCAGTTACAATTTATCGTATGCAGGTGTATATATGTATCATATACGAGTATATATAGTATATAGTATATACCATATCACTATTCTCTCAATTGTTTTTTTCTTAAATTCGGTTTGCTTAGCTCTAGTATACACAAAGTAGTTCTCATTAGGATAAGACAAAAAAAAAACAACACCACACTCTTATTCTATATGATACCATATGGTTTACAATTCTTCTTCTCTTCTCTTCTTCTGCTGGTCCTTAAGTTCAGTTATACATATGTACCAAGCACAGTGTCTTCATTAGGTTCAGCAATTGAGTCCACAGTAATGCGAATTTACTATTATCATATGAGATATTTATTATTTGAATTAGAACGTTACGAGCTCGTTGCTCGTTTGTAAAATACTTCTTCGATGCACAGTATACGAGAGCGAGAGAGAGAGGGCGACGGGGAGACTGGTCTCCGGGTCAGAGGTGAAGCAGCATACAAATTTCTCACAATTAACCGTGACCTTGAAACGTTGCAGCGATTAAGGGAGCTAAAAACGGTTATCTATTGAAATGAGCTTGACGACAATTGCAAGATATACGAGTACAACGTTATATTTAGATTATATAGACAACAACAAGCAGGGGAGAGATCGCCACCCACAAGAGGGCGCATGTCTGGGGAGGGGCTTGGGGTCTAGGTTAATTGGGGAAAATTGTCTCGTCTCTATACTGTGTGCATCAAAGGTCTACGAATAGTTTCTCGATCCGGCACATTGTACACTCCGCGACACTTGAATACGCCCATCGCTGTCCGTAATCCCCATAAACACGGGAGATCATTGTATGTATGTACGTATGTATGTATGTTATGTAGTATACGAGTTATGGGATTTTTTACGACCTATTCAATTGCTAACAAGACTATTTAATTGGATTTCGTATATTACGCACTGTTGTTGCAAAGTATTTATACATTAATGGCTTATTTTTCTGATACGTCTAAGAAATTATCAAAGGGAGGAACGAGTTAAATGAATCAGTTAAATTTTGACCTATGCGAAACCAGAGAAATTCATTTGCCATAGTTCAGTCTATGCTGATTTTAATTCCTTACTACTCTACTCATTAAAAAAGAACTACTATAAACTTACTCAATCTGAACAAGACCTTTTTTTGGCTTGCAATTTCAAATAATTCGGGTCCATGTCTTTTACGGTCCGTTAGTTAATCAATTCCTTGGGGTTCTAGTAATATCCTCAAAGTATGCTACAGTTAAAGGCATTCGAGTAAGAGTAGAAAGTAGAAGAGCTTTTAAGAAAAGTTTAAACTGTACAGTACACCAAAAGGCAACAACAAATGCAAGTACACCACACGAGAAGTATTTTCCAATGACATTGTGAATAAGAGTCTTTTATGTGACTGGGATACCCCTCGTGTTGGTGTGGAAAAGGGGAGAAAAGAATTCTCAGTTCGAGTGAACAATTGAGTAGGTTGTAAAGAATACTTAGATAGTTCACACATGTAGTTGACATTTAGTTAGGCAAAAAACATTCCTTAACACACAAATATACATACATACATGCACAGCAACGCACACACACACACACGCACGCACGTCGAACAGACATGCACACACACGCAAGTGAACATATTAATATGTCTGTCTCTGTCAGTCTGTGTGCGTGTGTGTGTGTGTGTGTGTGTGAGAGTTGGCACGTGTGCGTGTGCCTGCTCGTGTTTTACTTATACACTAATACATGCTTACATTTATATAAAAAAAATGTATAGTATATGTTATTTTATATGTTATATGTTTATGTTATTTATTTATAAAAGTGCAGACGCGCTTTTTAGTTGACTTCAGGTTAGTTAAGTTGCGCGCTTGAAAGCTCCGAGAGTCAAAAGCACAAAGAGCCATACAGAAACACACAGAGTGACAGAGAGAGCAGGAGAGAGAGAGAGAGAGAGAGAGAGTGTGTGTAAAAGCGAGTGATGCGGCAAAGCAAGCGAGATCGCTAGCGAGAGCTTTAAGCTTTCGACGTGTGCTTTCTCTGCTTCTGTAGGATTGCTGCTGCAGCGGCGGCGGCGGCTGCTGCGATTGCAGTTGTTGTTGTTGTAACAGCTGCGACTGCGACGGTAGTTGTGCTGGTCGATAACGTGGTCGTCGTCGTTGTTGTTGTTGTGGCTGCTGTTGTTGATTTTGTTGCTGTTGTTATTGTTGTTGCTAGCGTAGGCAATTGTGGCGTCATAAATATTTGCTGCGACATTTGGGTGGCAGGAGGCATCACACATTTGTTCTGCAAATGAGACAAGCAGAAATACGCAAAAAACAAAAGCGAACAGAAAACAGACAGAGAAAGAAAGAGAGAGAAAAAGAGAAACGGAAAGAGCGAGAGAGTAATGCAGAGATGAATGCGAAAGCGGTGCGAAAAACAGAAAAAACAATGAAGAAAGCACAAGGATGAACGAGGCGCAGTGTAATGTGTGGGGCCAAGGGAAGAAGAAGCAAAAGAAAAACGCAAAGAGACATTAACTTTTATGATTTCTCCGTTTCTCATTGTTTCGTTTTGTTAATAACATGTTAGAAAAGATGCTCAGCAAACCACGCAGTGAATATTGACTAATTTGTGAGTAGAAGCAACCAAACAGAATAACCAAGTGAAACAAAATCGATAACGAACCGTCCGTTTCTCGAATCGATCAATTTTGGCAGATATCGGACATTTATCATGTCAATTGAAAATTTCATTAATGCTAATCGATAGCATAACAATCGAATATAGTTCACCTGTTGCTAGAGATGCGTTCACGTGTTATCGAACATCGAACGCAGCTCGATTATTAATTGTTAAACAGAGAAAAAAAATTTGGCGCTTCTGTAACGTATAAACAGTGTGACCGTGTACTACAAGTAGCTCAATATAACAATTACAATAGCACAACAAAAAAAAAAAAGAAAAAGCATTCTGTCGCCGGACATCGGTTAATATAAGTATAACTGTTTGCATATATGTACATATTTACAAAATTTGTTGCTTAATAATCAAGAAATATTTTCAATAGAATATAAGATCAATTTTAAAATTTTATACTTTGGTCACACCGATTTTTGTCGCCAATTCTTGTTTCAAAGTTGATTAAGGACATGCTAAGGATTCCTACTCAAGTTGTTGCTGTAAAGATATTGCTGTTTCCATGCCAATATGATACAAATGAGATAACCTAGTAACCCATAATGACTTTTATAATGAAGTTGATTATAATGAACCGCCTTGATCAATGACTAACTGGGATTGTAGAAGGTATTATAAAGTATCAGTTATGGGTAAGGTAGGTATTACTTGTTTAGGTATACTACGAATCACAAAGCTAAAGGATTAAAAGTGAAGTTAAGGCCAAGCGGAATTAGCGAATTCTTTTAAGGCCCTTGGATATTTAAGGTTGCTTTCTAATTTAAAGATTTAATTAAGGTCGAACTTAGCTTTAGAACATTTAAATATTACGAAATATATTGCTAATCAATTGAAATATTAATCTCTGAATGCTTTACGTTTCTTATGAGAATGAGAACTATTTGAGTTAAAGTAATTATCATAAAATATATTCAAATTTATCATATATTTAATGATATAATTATTTATTTACTTTCTAGTCCCTATAGAGAAGTTCGCTCTCCTTTCCCTAAGTTTTCTGAAAAGGGTAGAACTGTGTTACTCGAGGGTATCAACTTTGAAGTTTCTCGTAATGTAATAATGGGACTAGAAGTGAGAGCGAGAGTATCTTTATATCTGTATGCATCATATGTATATATATATATTAATGGAGTAGCTGGGGAAAGTAATGAAGCCCCAAAAAAGCGTTTGAGTGGAAGCAATTTGGATGAAGAATCATGGTGGGATTATATTATATTCCTATATAAGATGGCGTCATGCAAGCGTAAAGTGTGAAGGATCGGCCCAATTTAGTAGGATTAAGTACAAAGAGAATTTCCGATACTGTTTATGAGAGGTTCTGTAGTTAGAAGTGAGGACTCGTATGACACCACCCTGTGCTGGTATAGCTACACCCCCATGCAGGCGACTGTACAGTGGAGTTTGTTGCGGGTGTGGAGTGTGTGCAAGAAGAAGATTAACTAGAACAGACTACGAAGGTGCCGCTAGGCTTGAGTAGGGTCTTCTACGCTCTACAGACTACGTCTAATTTAGTATATGGCTAGGAATAGTTTGGCCTACTGCTCTGACAACTCAAACACAACTGACTCGGGTGGTACGGACGACGCTGGCGGCACTCGCAGTACCTTTTGGCCGCGAAAGCACAGGGTGATCATCCAGTTCGAGCGATTGGGAGGTGTCTCTTTCATCTGAACGCGTGTGGCCAGTGTCGACGCCGAGGGAATATCCTCCTTTTGCTGGCCAAGCTGTGTCTCTGGTATGGCTGCAGTGCCAACATTTTGACAGCCATTGACGGTTGTATAGTTATTGTTGCGTCGTTGACGCTGCGGCTCGTTAGCGATGACAATGCTGACGCTGCTACCCTTTCGGCAATTCATGCGCTTGTTGGGCGGCGATACACTGTAATCACACAAGGTGTTGCAATGACAGGGCGCATGCAAAGGGGGAGAAACTTACCGCTTGCCCGGTGGTAAGCCATCGCCCGGCTGCTGTAGTGCATCCGTGTCCGGTGCGGTATTGTAGGCGCCAGAGTACATCGAGGCTCGCTTGGGCACCCACTCGGAATGGCCACGCACAGACATCCACACGGTCAGGCTCTTCAGCAGTACAGCACGCACCTTCAGAGGAGGAAAGAGAGAGATTGCAACCCGACTCTGAGCAAGTGGAGGCTGATCCGCACTCACCTCGCCGTTGAGGAAACAATAGATGAGCGCTATGAAGAAACCTTGGAACGACGTGAGAAAGTACGTTGAGTAGCTCCAAAGGGCAAACTTCCACGCTGTTTTCAGCGCCGGCACCAGATGCAATAGGTTCGTGATGCCAAGCAGTGGCAGCAGCACAATCGCTGCCCGCACTGCTTTGCGTGTCTGCTCGATGTCACTCGCCTGTGACTGGCGCAGCTTTACCACGAGCACCCGAATGATGTTCACTAGGAAAAAGAAGTTCAGCTGCAAAGGAATGAAGATATTAAAGGTGTTTTTGATGAGATGAGTAACGATTGGTTTGCAGTACAAGAATATAGATTATTTATTAAATGTTAAGTGTGTTTCACATTGAATGTAAGACTGTAGATCACTTCAGGCAAGGCCCTTCTAGTAAGACACCCTGTGAAGTACCATCAGGCTCATGCAGCTAGTCCTAAGGGTGCTACCCTCTCACGCAAAGTTCTTGTTGCTTAAACCTTATTTCGTAGTGCACTTTGACTTCTTTTCGTATTGCTGGCTATTCAGTTGGATATCTTCTGGGTTATACCTCTACTTGGGAGGTACCTCCATTGTGTTTTCATCATCTTCAGGCTCATGCAGCTAGTTGTAAGGCTGCTACCCTCTCACGCAAAGTTCTCCTTGTTTCTACCTTATTTCGAGGTGCATTTTGACTTCTTTTCGTATTGCTGGTTGTTCAGGTGGATATCTTTTGGGTTATACCTCTACTAAGAAGGTGCCTCCATGCCGTTTTTCATCATCACATCTACTTAGGAGGTTCTTCCATTACGTTTTTCATCATTTTCAGGCTTACACAGCTAGTTCTAAGGTTGCTACTCTTTCACGCAAAGTTCTCCTTGCTTCAACCTAATTTCGAGGCGCACCTTGACTACTTCTCCGAAACAAACTGCTGGTTAGACTAACCAGGTTAGTTATTCAGTTAACCCATCCACTACCATTGGGCTTCTTGGAGGGTACCCCTTCAAGTTGTTTTTCTTCATTAAATTAAAGCAAACTTTGTGAATTTTGAATGCAAATGACCTGAATTTAGTGACCTAGTTATTGTCGAATGTCGAAATGGGCGTGGTTGGCTATTGCAAGTTAGATATTGACTCACCAATATGACCGTTAGGCGGGGTCCCTCCAGTATCCAGTAGTAGGGGGTCAGGTTGTAGTTCCACATGCAGTCACCCGGCGAGGTATCCATGAATAGGGCAGTGCAATGCACCCACACAGTGGTCATCACGACGGGCACACCCCAGCCCAGTAGTGAAAAGAATACAATCGGGAAACTGCCCTGAAATACAGCGACGGTGACCATATTGTGCAGATAGAGTCCCTCGATGAACATCCACATGAACATGGCGGTGCGTGCGTATTCCAGGAGTACATAGGATGCCTCACATAGATATGGCTGGAAGGTTAGTAGGAAAGTAAAGTCTGGTAGAGGGAAGACGTTTTAGTTCTGATGCTCACCGTATTCTCAATGGCCGATAGACTCGTGTTGGTGGCTGCTTCGGGTTTGCCGCGACGGAACTGATCCAGGTAGAGGGTTAGTCTCACAATCACCTGCAGTACCATGGCTATGAATAGGTTCTTATGGATCTTGGTGCGATTGTTGCGCAGCGATCGAAATGCGCAGAATATCGCCAGTGAGATGATCAGCGCCAACAGAGAGATGCACAGCCCAATGATCTCCAGAGTGCGTATGCGTTGGGCAATATCCATGTAGAGCTTTAGGTGGGTAACAAATACAATTGCAAGATCAATATCGGCCTCAAGATAGAGATCGAGATCAGATTGAATAGTAGATGTTACTCACATTGACGTCCTTGATCTCCTGCATAAGGCGAATGACCTCGGGTTTGTAGCAGGGTCCGTAGTCGGTCCAGCCAGCGGGATTCGGTTCACTGTCGTTGGGTCGCACCCCCCAGTGGCCATCTATTTCGCACTTGCGATTGGCGAATTCTGTTTGTAATTGGAGAAACAAACAAACAAATTGCAATTGTGTCAGGGTCACTTCGAAGGGGTCACGTATGCGAAAGCAAACAAACAGCTGACAATCGATTGACGACTACGGAATGCTCTGCGTTGTTGAATATTCTCTCTTGTCCGAGCAGTAGACTCCCTTCTCGGTTTTTTTATGATTGGGGTGTCTGTAGTGTACAAAGGATTCATGTGCTACCCCTTCCTGAGTCGCCATTAATTACTGTGCAGCATTTGATACGTTGCCTTCACCCCTTTGCTTTGTTTGCTTCTTCACTCGTTGCTGGCGATGTCAACGTTGTCAATGACAGCTTTGGTCTAACGTTAATTATGCCAATCGAATCGAATCGAGTGGAAGATTCCAATGTGGCAAAGGAGGCTGGTCCAGAGGTGGCCCCGTTGTGGCTTCTTTGATTATTAAATATTAAGCGCAGGAGCTGTCAAAGGGCATGACTTAGTGCTATGGGAACGGCCAGGAGGAGTTGTCAAGACGGCAATTAGCCAGCTAAGCCCGCGCACGAGCTTCGTCTGCGGTCGCCTTGGTCAAATGGGCCGCACACCTGGCAGCTCCCCACGAGCATTTCACTTGCAGTCTTGGCCTAGTTCCAGAATCAAGCGACTTGCACTCGGCCATAGAAAACTTGTGAATAACAATAATAGCGCAATTAGCTGGGCAATTTGAGAGCTGTCACAATAATTGCACAATTAAACGATTGTGTGGTGCCTTTTTGCATTTATAATTTCCAAGGAAAAAAAACTTTGCAGCTGGAAAAGTTAATGGACTGAGGAAGCTAGGAAAACTACTTAGTTGACTAAGTTAGATCAGGAATATATACTGTTATACAGTACCTTAATTATGGGTAGAACACTATAGAAATTGGGATTAACCTCAAAGATTATACAATTTAAAGCAGTTTGCATTTGCCTGATTGACACCCTCTTGAACACCTTTAATCTTTCAGATCTTTTCAGATAGATCAAGAATATATACTCTACATAAGCTTTTGTAGGGTTGCTTGTTTGTTAGGACAAAAGGAAGAGTAGCTGCGATTAACCTAAAATATATGAACCAATCGAAGCAGTTTGCAATTGGATTTGGCTGGTTAACACCCTCTTGAGCACCCTTTATCCACCAGATCTTCAGCTTGAGGTGAGTTTTCTTGATTCTTTAATTAACTTACTACGTGTATCTACTCCGTGGTATCCGGCCGGGCAGTTCATGCGTGCCAGGACGCCAGCTGGCGTGGGTGGCCAGCAGAGTAGCGAGTCCCACGCCCAGTTGCAGAAGAGGCCTGTGCAAAGAGAGATAAACAAGAAATCGAAGGAGAAAGAGATTACATTAACTGAACAAGATTTTCCGATCGTACTTAAAGATTTGGTTTATTAATTAAAAAAAAGTGAAATACAGCAGTTCGTAGTCGCCGTAGCTCTTCCTAGCTCTCCCCCCAATTGTCATTTGCTTATTCCTCAACACATTATGTACATGAAGGACAAAGAAGAATCTATTCCGAGAGGATCAATTGGGTTTTTTTTCACTGTCACCTTCAGTTGGCTTCAATGGGTCATTCTGTTTAGCTTCTATCTGATTTGGCACGCTGGGCGGGCACGCGTCCGCTGAGAACAAATGCGGCTCTTCAAAGAATCCTTTCTGGCTGAGAGAGATCTGCGGGTCCAAGTTTAACATTGGCAGCGTCTCAGTCATCAAATTGGCCAGCGTATCACTATGTTCCTGGGTCGGCATCGTAGCTAGTTTCGGCTCTGGCATTGGTATCGTTGGCATCGGCTCTGGCATTGGCATCTTTGCAATTATTGATTTCTTATTTATTAATTCCTTTAGTTTCTCGGCCAGCTTTAAACGAAACTCCTCTGTTATGGGCAATGATGCATTGCCAATTTTCTTTGCTTTCATTTTCATCACGTACCGACCTCCGGGCTCGCCCTTCACCAGAACATTCAAAAAGATCTTCAACATTTTGTATGGCAGTAATTTAATTTGAACTGAACTTTTTGACTTTTGGTTTGTAATACGGCTTGCCGAAAAGTGTTACTGAAACTGTAACAAAAACAAAACTCCTCATACAGTCCGGATCACCGGACTGACAGTGGCCTCATAGCTGGGCGAGTTTTCTTATAAATTCTTATTGAAACTTCAGTTTTTCTGTATCTCCAAAATCAATATATTCTCAAAATGGGATTAGGATCACTAGCCGAATCTATTGAGATATGTACGTCTCAGCTTGTCTGTCTGGGCTCATTTAAAATTGGTTGAAGGTTCTTGTATTTACTAGACAGATCGCCCTTGCAAATTTATCATTATAAATTGTAAATATTAAATAAATTAGATTTGTAAGCAACAGATAAAACCCTCAACTTTCCGACTTCTATGAATACTTAGCTAATCAAAATATCTACCCTTTCTCTGGATTGATCGAACAATTAACACAAAAGTAATTCAAGTTTTTGTCCCAGTTGGGGATGTTATAATGTGCTCAATCTCACCTGGTTGCGGCTGTGTGTAGTTGACGAAGTGAGCCGAGCAATTGCTGTAGCTATTGGCCGGAAAAGAGGTATAGGTTATGTTCCAGGGCATGCTGCCGGTGCTGACTGACTCAAGGCCACCGCCGCTCGAGATGGTTGTCGCTTCTAGTGCGCTGCCGTTTGTCACATCCAGCAGACGATTGATGACATGCGACTGATTCGACGATGTTTCTGTTGACGTAACCTCACCCACAGTTGTTGTTGTTGTTGTGGATGTTTCTGTTGCTGGCGACATCATTGGGCTGGTATACATGACTTTCGATCCCTTGCTTGGGCGCACCGGTTTCAGTGTGGACATGGATAAGTCAGTCGACCTGAAAGCCGACGCTTTAGTGGTTCTTCGAGTGAGACGTGCCGCGAGGTTGGATGCAATGGGGCTGCTGCTGGGCGCGGTGGTTGAGGTATGTCTACTATGAATGCTCTCAACGTCGGGGATACCAGGTAGCTGCATTATATGACATCAGATCAAATGGCTGAAGAGAGAGAAAAGAGAGAGGTGAAGCTATGGCATTATCCGTTTATCCATTTTGATGGTCAGAGCTATTCAGGCCTCCAATTGGACCCACTAAACATAGTATAATAAAGTTAATTGGTTGATTTTAGACCCTGTATACCCTTTTTACTGAGTCTATGTGGGTGCGTGTGTGCGCTGGCTGTTCCAGAGCAATTTGTAGTCAGTGTATGAACGCATATCTTATCTGTGTATGAGCATCTCGTGCTGTCAGGTATGCACAAGCATGCTTCTGTAAACATTTCGCCTGGCATGTTTGCACAAACAACAAGAAGAACAACAACAGGAAGAGCAGGAGCAAACACTGAGTACGGCTCGACCTTCTCGACACCCTGTGCCACTGAGGATTTGCACATTTATTTGAGTTAAAGATGTTGTTGTTGGAAATATAAACTGTTTATCTAACTAACTCGACCATCTAGCATGCTGTACAGTACAGTTTTTGCCACATGGCGCCCAACGTGGGCTACGAATTTCTTAAGTAATTTAATAGGCAAATACCCTTAGGCACTACTTAAGGTTATGTTGCTTGCTCGACGCACAAGCACACTCTGTGGCGCCCAACGTGGGCGCACTAAAATTGCGTAATTGTCAGTTGAGTCAAAACTATGATTTAATTAGTCGTGTAGCACTGTACAGGGTGTTCTGGGCACTGTAACGCTCTCACTGCGAAAGACTTTTGATTATATTTTATACAGTTTCATAAGAATTTCAATTTTGCAAGTTGTCGCAACGTATGTTGCTCTCATAACCATCCGGCACAGAGACTACACATTCAGCCAGCCTCGTGCTCTCTCTCCTCCCTTTTTTCCTCCCCCTCCCCCTGCCTGGCTCAAGCGGGTTATCATACTGTCATTCCGATGCTGGCAGCATGCTCAGCATTTATGTAAGCCCGGAGAGACCGGGGCCAACTGGCACAGCTGCAATGCCGAGCTGACTCTGCGCCCGATTATGTGCATCATTTTGCCGTTATTAGATGCGATGGCATTAAGCTCAGCGACGGCAACATCGTCTGCTTATCAATTAGGGACTTGGCAATGATTTTCCACGAACCGCCAGCCGGAAATCGTGCTTGCAATTAAGTCAAGTTAACATAAATCCCAGCGTAGTCAGCCGTGCGAATAATTGTGAGTGTGTGTGTGTTTGTCAATGCCGCTGAGCAACCAAATCAGCGAAGAGTAATTCGAGACGCTCTCTGCAGAGCTGTGCCTTCCTTAGCATCCTCCTCCTATGGCATTCGTTGCTCGCGGGTTGCCTTGATACCTGCCAGGCGCGAAAGGAGGCCAAAGGTACACAAAGCCAGCTGTGCCAGCTGCTGTTGCCCTCCGATTCGGGTCACTTAACAGCTGTGGCACTTATCTGCGTTATCACTACATCCCCCCCTCCACTCGCTCACTGCCTTCCCAGTAAATCCTCATCTTTCCATGAAGCAATTTTCTCCGTTTAGGAACCTTGTGCATCTTTTGCTCTCTGACAGTTTCAAGTTGGCTTAAGTTGTGCACAAAAATCAATGATTGAAAGAGAGGGTACTAAACAGTAAAGATTATCGGTGGAAAGAAACTATGCTACAAGAATATATAACTGAGACTTTCAATATAAAAAGTTGTAGACTGTATAAACCTATAAATGAGTAGCTAAGCCGAAGATTACCCCCACAAATTTAAAAAATTGAAGCAATATTTGCTTAGCTATTCAATTATGTTTTATGTAAAGTGAGGTTATGTTCGGCTCTGCTCCTTTGATACTTGTTACATTGTTTAAAATAAACTTCCATTATACTCTATTAATGCAGTTCTATTATATTCCAAATATAGCTAACAAAGGGAGCATATGAGAAAGATGCGAGATGCAGAATGTTGTTAATAGTCATGGAGATGGTGATGATGATGATGAGAATGTCAACAATAAGAGTCGATTAGGAATTGTTGCAGCCGCGTTTACATTGCGTTTACAAATGCAGCCGCAGGGCATAGATACGCCAACGTGTTTAGTTATCAATAAACAATAACAAACTGGGCTCAGCTGAACAATAAAAAGAGTAATAAAAGCAACTGGCAGCTCGCTGGAAGGCAATGCATCACTTGCTTAGGCAGCTTGTTTGCCTCTGAGTCGGCTGAATGCATTCAGAATGCTCAGATTTTTAATTAAAACTAACCACAGCATTCATTTTCTCGCACACACACGCACACACACAGAGATGGAAACCAACTAACATACAGAGGGCTAAGCACCCATGCTTACAAGCACACTCACACATCCTTACACCCACACAACCACACACCCACGAGCTGACACACAAATGCAGCCGCATTCGCAGAAAACGGCGAGCCGAATATGGCTTAGCTATTGATTTTTATACCCTGTAGTGAGGGCAAATATAAGCTTTGCTTAGATACTCTTTAAACTCGTTCAAAGTGTTGCATTAACCATATGTTAACTATATTTAAATGCAATAAATTTTAATATATTTTTTTTATTTTAATTTTTTTTTTTCAATTAAAAATAATTCTTATTTGTTTATATATAATTCCAATTTATAATCAGTTAGGAATTTTTTTTTTCTAAGCAGTCGACTGACCACAGTTCGACTTTAAATTAAATACTTGTAAAAAAATAAAAATAAATATACATTCTTGATCAAGAAGGTCGTCGGAGACCTTTAAATTGTGCGCTTTTTTGAAGAGTTAGTTTTTTAGTTTTTAAAATCGTCCTTTTTATACTTTCTAGCATATTTATATACTTGCTAGACATACATAACTATAAATATTCAAACTATATACTTTCATGATCATCAAAAAATCGTTCAAAACCTTTTAGTTATTGTTGCATTTAAGATTTTTATTATAGTTAAGTGAAAATTCTATACAACCTGCTGGCTATTAATTTCTATACTATCTTTATATATAAAGCTAGCTCTAATGGATCAAACCATATGCCATATCAAAAGAAAGCCTATACAAGCTGCTTAACTTCCTTATTTCCCTTACTCTCTACTTAATATTTTATGTAATAACTGAACTTTTTTTACTCAGTGTACGAGTATGTCACACACAAAGGCAATGATGTTTGATTAACGCTTGTGTGGATTTTGCGAAATTGATTAATTACAAATTAAGTAGGTTAAGCATCAGAATTTCTAATACCCTATAACTAAGTTGAGGCATAACTGAAACAACATAACAAGAATAAGAAAAAAGAAGAAACTTTTAAGTGAATAGAATTTAAATTGAAGAGAAGTCTCCTGTATCAAATTTGCTTTTTAAAATACTTCAAGAGTGACAATCAGCAGCACTTTTTATATATCATTAGTTTCGAGCAGCCGCATGGGAAAGTGGAGCATTCTAGGTTGCATTTCCGATATTCCTTTGGCCTTTGGCACTATATACTATGTGGAGTCATAAGGCAGGGCGTGCATCTTGTGCATATTTATAGGATTCAGTTCAGTTAGTCAGCTCGCTGGCTCATTAGCGCGGCCAGTCATGGCGACTTTGGCTTCGGCTGGGCCTGAGTCTGGGCTTGCATTTTGAGGGGGGCGTGGCGTAGTGAGGATGGGGGTGGGGTGTGTCGCCTTGGGGCCTGTGCGACCTTAAAAACTTTCGCGCGATTTGACAATAGCGAAAGCTTTTCGGGCTGCTCTGCTGTGGTGGCTCTGATGAGATTCGCAAGCGCTTTGAATGGGTCGCCCGCGGCCAGACAATGCAGAGTGGGGCAAGTTGACGTTGCGCTTCTTCTTCCTCTTGTTCCTCTTTCGTCCCCATCTCCTTGGACTGTGCAAATAGTTGAGCAGCCAGTTGCCTCCTTGGACGACGACGACGCGACGAGCGTTTCATAAATATTAAGACGATGCAAGTTGTCAACAACTGACTGAGCGACAACCCTTTAAAGAGTCCCTGTGTATGTGTGTTTGTGTGTGTGCAGCATATTCAAATAGAAATGACAATTTGACTAGAGTTTAATAAAAAATGTTTTCCTTTTGAAATGAATCTTTTTTAGCAAAGTTATCATTAAACTCAGATCTGAATTCCGTAAAAACAAATTACTACAGCAAAGTAAAACAAGTGAGAAAGGTTGTTTGGGTCAAGTCAAAAATTTGGAAGCCCTAAAAAAAGTTTAATTTATACGAGTAAGCCAAAGATTTTATACTCTTGTTGTTTATGGAAACACTTTGCATCGAAGGTGTACAAGTGTCAAGTTTATTTTAAGTAGAGACTAATTAAACAGAAAGAGGGACAAACCTCTTGAGCAGGTTGCTACACCTACCTTACTGCACAAGAATACATATGCTTTAAAATATTGTTATACCTTTAAGTAGAGTTGTCTCCAAACTCTCATAGATCTATTGCAGTGTGCCTTCGGGACCTGCTCTACTTTTTGGCTTGTTTACCCAAATATTTAATTCCGAAATAAACTCATTAAAGTCTTAACACTCTGCCAAGTTGATGTAATTGATGGAAATAATGTTTAAAATAATATAATATTGTGTTCGACTCCTTGTAAACTAATTTAAAGCAGACTCTGTTTCATTACGTACGTTGTCGATCTGAAGTTAGCTGCCTTTTGTTTTTACATCTTAGCATTTTGCACAATTTCCACATTTTCACATTTCCACATTTTCGCGTGTTCAAATTTCAATCAAAGTCGAGCAATTGCCCAATGGCTTTACAAACAAACACGCATAGAGCTTGGCTGGCTGGCTGGCTGCCTGGTACCTGCCTGGCTGCCTGCCTGAGTGGGTTCTCGACTCCCCCTTTGACTGTGTTGTCTGCCAGCGGCAGCCGGCATTGATGGACCCCCCTCCATCTTTCTCTCATTCTCTGGCCTGTTGCCCTCTCGCACTGCATGCCTCCAGGCAGCCAGGCAACACAATGGCTCAGACCCAGAGCCAGACCTCAGACCTTGACAACGGGCAAACTGCCAAAATAATTTCGTAACGCTCATTCGGTCCAGTCTCCCCTGTTGCTGGTACTGCTCCTGCTGCTGCTGTTGTTGTTGTTCTTCTTGGTATGTGGTTTGCCGTGCCTCCCACCAGCACTTTTCATACTCCCACTCCCACTCCTACTTCCAGTCCTACCTCCCCTTACCCTCTATTGCGCAGTTCGTTTATTTGATTGGGTAGTCATCATTTATTTTTCGCCGTTTCAAATGACAGCATGAAATAAGCATCGGGATGCGTTTTGTATTAGAGCTCTTTATACAACATAATTAGACATAATTATGTTGTCTTATGTCCTCCCTGTAAAGGTGAAAGCCGCGAGTGCCCTCTGTGGTACAGTTAGAGTTGAACGTACTTCGAACTGAAGTCGTGATGCGATGAGAAGATAAACTAATGTTAGTGAATTTTCAATAATCACAGTTGGATTGGAACTGGCTAAGTTAACTTATAGCTATAAATAGGCATATCATTGGTATATTTTATATATAAGAATCGTGGGATGTGATTATGAATAAGTATTCAAGCAGGATTCATGCCTTCTTGGTGATATTATGAGTTTGTTGAGAACTTTTTTATATTTATTCCTTATCTAACATATCTTAATGTCTTTACAATAGTATAGATCGTCGAAGAGGGTGTTCTTCATAACATAACCTCACTTTTATATGTATATATCATTAGTTAAAATATACATTTGAACATAAGTAGTTTCAAATCTAAATAGATAAAACATTTCATATCCATATTTATCTACTTATGCATCTCTATAAAGATTCTCTCTGTCATGAATCTATATTATCTTTATACATAATTTCTCTATGCGTATCTTTTTGGACTTTGCTTCACAGTCACGCTTACAGCTGGTGAAGAGTCACTCAATGTGGCAACTCCGTCCATCTGTGTGTGTGTGTGCGGGCACATTCAGCTGGTCCCAACTGTTGCATAATGGCCAGTAGCATGCCGCATGCCGCATGCCGCATGTGTCAATCAGCAGCCCTGGTTAATGGTCTCATAATGTGCACTCAAATGGTTTCGCACAATGACAGTGAATAACGAATGGCTCTGGCAAAGGGAACAGAAAGCAGTGTATGGGAATGGGGAAGGGAAGAGGCGAAGGAGATGGCGACAATTGGTTGGCTTGACAGAGAATTGTTGTCAGGTCCTGCAAGTGTTTCGGCTAAAGAAAAGGTTATGGTTGCGTAACCAAATCAAGGCGAACAGTTAAGGGGACAATTTGTGTATCTTGTTATGAAGGAGGTTGAAGGGTAAGGGTAGAGGGAGAAAGAGAGGGAAAGAAAAAAGAAGAATGGAGAATGGAGACGAGGGTCTGTGAAGGAACCCATGAAAGTGGCAACAAATCAATTCAACTTACTTGCAAATACAACAAATTGCAGCGAAGCTAAGCCAGTATGCAGGCAAACACACACATATATAGAACACACATATACACAAACACATATACACATACACAACACACACAACCCACACACTGCAACGTGGCAACAATGCGCGCAGGAGAAGCCTTGAGCCTTGAGCAGAAGCGGACCAAAGCTGCACTAAAAACTGGCCAGGAAGACCTTTAATAACAAAAACAAAAGCAACAGCAACAACAAAATCAACAACAATAAAATGAACAACAAATATAACAACAACAACAACAGAAGAATGTACTACAACAGGCGCGGCAACAATTGATTTGCGCAACTTTTATGCAAGCGGAAATATTCACAAATTCCTCATAAAATGCAACCTGCTGGTGCCCATAACGGGTGAATGGAAAGAAGAGGACGAGGAAGAGAAGGTGTGCTACACACACACACCGACACACCCACACGGACATTATGATCACGCGCCTTTGAAGCTCTATAGCAGCTTAGCGCACAAAAGTTTCTTCTTGCAAAACTCCGAATGGCCTACGACATGGGGAGGCTTATGAAACCAGAGACATAACGAGGAGTACGAGTATAGCACAAACATTTATGGCACGAATCGCTGTGAAAGTTTTCTCTTGCAAAGGAATCTTCGCAACGGGGAAGCTCCAACGCAGTGAAAAATGTGTTGATTTGTGCACGAAACGGGGCAGAAGTGAAAACTTTTATAAGTTTGCTTTCTACTTAGGTTTTTTTTAGATCAGAAAAGGCTTAACTTGAGCACAACTAACTTAGGGTAGTTATAATACGTCTAACTGTGGCGCCATCTGTTCAACCAAATGCGAGAAGCATTTGGCACTGGTGAGAACAATTAATTGTTCTATAGAATAATTCTTTAAAAGCTATTACAAAATTACTGAGGCTATGTTTTCAGTTCAAATCGATTTAATCTATCAGTTAAAAGTAAAATATACTAGTCTACAAAATTTCATCAAGATTGGTGGGGTAGTTTTCGAGTTCAATGAGCACAATTATAGTTAGGGAGTGTCTTTTTTGCAGCTTATGCATACCTTATTTTATATATAGCAAAACTATTTGAGAAACTTTTAGAACCAAAAGATCAACGCATTATTCTATAAAAAAAACGCTAAATTGAGGTTATGTATTGAACTCAAATCAATGTTATCTAAATTCTACCAACTTAAGACACATGCATACCAAATTTCAACCAGATTGGTGAAGTAGTTTCCGAGTTCAAAGAGAACAAACATCGAAAAGAAAAATCTTACTGTCGAATTGTAGAACAAAAAAAACTGTCACTGTTATACAACGTGTTGAACAGCAGAAAATCAAGTACTGAATGGCTTCTCTCTTCCATCCCTTACAGCATTCCACACACACGTGAACTTATGCCACTTTGCATAGCATACTTTTGAGCGCACGCTTTGCCATAATGACACGTGATGCAAGTTATAAATGTAAATTTCCCCACTGAGTGGGGCAAGGGGATTACGCTGCCTGTCGTGGGTAGAACAGAAAAAAACAGAGAACAAGGCGTGAAATCCTTTTCAATTGCACTGTTTAAATTGTAATGAGATCCGGATTACAGATCAGAGAGCTTAACACATACATAAGTTCACAGCACGGGGGCGTTGGGAAGCCTGTTGAATCCCCTCTACACAATCCGAACAGAAGAGAACAGAACACCAAGCCAGGCTATGCCGTGCCGAGAACAGACCAGACAACAGGCCTGTCGTGCTGTCGTGGCCTGGCCTAGCATGGGATTATGGCTGTCAGGTGAGTAAGCTCCTCCGTTAATTGAAGTTGAAGGATTAAAACGTAGTTCGAATGGGGGAATTGCTGAACGTGCCGTCAATTTTGATAGCCTCACAAAACGATTATGCAGCCTTGGGTGCGATTTATTGGCCCAGTCCGTTGCGATGCCTTTGAACCCGCCTCGGGTTGCCACTTGCCACGCACATGAACAAGAGCTCCTCCACGATATATGCATTATTGAGCTCGTTATAAATTGACAAGTTGCACTGAGGAGTGACAGAGCGTTTATCGCATTTCATAAGTCAATTGTCAGATATTCAAACCGTTTAAAGCGAACACATAATAAAGTTAATAAGGCATATCAGATGAAGAGCAAGTGGAAAATATTCATTGATTCGACAACAAATATATCTCGAATATAATTCACAATTGGAATAATATTCTTTTAAAGTTTTGTGCATGAGTAATATACTCAATTGCTAAGCTAATTTCAGTATTTCATTACCTTAGGTTGCTGGAAATAAAAGCTAAACAAGAATTTGTTGCTGTTCAAACACGTTACGAACATAATTCACTCTCATTCATTAAACATTTCCCTCGAACATTGCTGAATTGAGTCTATCAATCAGTTTGAAATGACATGAACAACTGATAACTGACACATTCGGCAGTTGAGTACAAAACTGCTGTGGGCTGTGAACATTTGGCAGGCACTGTTGCAGTCCGACAACTGGCAAAAGCAGCTTATCAGTTGCCACTGTTATGCAATACGATGCAGTGCGATGAGGCAGATGAAGCTGCTTCTGTTGTGCTTTTTGCTCCTTCCCACACATGAACGCAGCGGAAGAAAAGCGCAAAAGGAGATCAAAAAGTCGCAAATAGATGGGAAGCACTGCTGGCACTGTTAGATACCTCTTAGAGGTACTTAAACGGGGCTTGTTTGATTACTCTGTTGATGCTTCGGAATTTACGTATTTACTTTATGTGATGGAGATGTTTCTTAAGGTACATAGAATTGAAATCGAATGAGAATCTAAAATTTATCAAGGCACCTAATAAATAGTTCAAACAACTAAAGATCTACTAGGGAAGTATAATAACTTTGATTGTCTGTGAAGTCATGTCTGGCAAGTTATCTTCGGACCCTTCGAACCCCGACATTGTAACTTAACTATACTCATCTTGCTCTTACACCCCTTTAACCTACAGGGTACAACTTGTACAGATTGTCCAAAACTAAACCTTATCTATCTTCAGTTCGTTGCCATAACCCGCCGTTGCACTTTTCGCTTTGCTGCGGCTTCTTCTTCTTCTGCTTCTCGCTTAGTCTCTTTCGACTGTTTGTCTGTTTATCTCTTCTGTTTTGCTATCGCTTTTTTTGCCAGCTGCGTGTGCCCATTTGGTTTGGTTGCTCTTCCGTTTCCGCTTGTTCGCTTCACTGCTGCGCTTTCGTACACATTAAGACCTTCTGCTAACCAGCTTAGCCTAGCGTGCTGTATAGGGCGAAGCAATTCAGTGGTAAGGGAGCTACAAATATCTAACCTGACAACGAAATTATAAAAAAAAAGCTTGCTGTAAAGAATAATCCCCAGGTTTAATTTAATGTATAGCCAAAGGTTCAAGAGATTCTTTAGTTTAATGACCCCACATCGTTTACACAGCTGGCAATCTGTGTGCAAAGTGTGCTTCCTGCCGCATTCGTGCTGTGTGTCCACGGCTCTAGAGTTTCCACTAACCTCTGATAGCGATCTGGCCGTTGAAATGTCAATTGTGGGCAATCAATACCCGTCCCTGCTGAGCTCAGCTCACATTACGTCGCTCTCTCTGTCTCTCTTTCTCTTTCTCTGCTCTGTGATTGAGTTTGCGGCTCCGTTTCCAGGTAAAGTCTGTTGCTTATTTGTCGAGCATTAATTAAAATATATTGTACATGGAATTTACAAAGCGCAGTGCAATGCCAGCCGCAAGCTGTCCTCAAGCTCACACTGTCCGGCAGACAGAGAGAGAGAGAGTGAAAGAGAGAGTGAGCAGGCATTGGCAGCTTCGCTAATTAGCGATGCTCGGCAGGCAACAGGCAGTCAGGGAGCAGCTCCTGTCGTGCCGCCTGATGAGCTGAGTTTCACAACAGTATTAAATGCTGTGGCAACTGGCAAGGCCGACAATTTGTACACCCTGGCAGAGGGTAAATTGGGTTCTTTATCGAATATGTTATGCAGTTTGGGCTGAAAAGAGAAGACCAACTTCCAATATGCCACTTTGGCAACTTTCACAAAGTTGCATAATATAAATGAAAATAATAAACTAGTAATTGCAAAGCTCAGTTAATGGATTGCTCCATGTAGAGTGAACACTTCGAGTAAGGTCCTCTCTTTAGGCCAACACTACCTGAGAGACCTTGTCCATATGTTTAATCATCAGAATGTTTTTTAAGGTTTTCAAACTTTTATAGTCTAGATTGTGTCTTAATTAATGTGCTGCACAAATGTGGCAATGCTGATGTGCCACTTGGGTAACTCAAGAAATTTTTATCCCGCTCATGCTATTCTCAATAATTCTCTGTTCGGCAAAGCGTTGAAGTCGCAAAACTGATGTCCGTTTGTGTTTTAATGCTGATAAAAACCACAACAACAACAATGATGGCAGCCAAGGCAAATAACAAAAGCTGCTTAATGCTATTGCAATATTTCGACGAAACGCTACATGCCGCAAGTACACGGGGCGTATGATTAATGCGCCAGGACATACGCATTACGTATACGCGCCGTGCCACAATCACAAAATCCACATGACGCGTGCGGCTTACTCTGTGTTTATGTGCGCGAGCCTAATTCTATTTATTTGCGGATGACTTAATCGCGAAAATAAAACCAGCAACCAACAGAATGCTCGACTTGCAAATGCCCTGTTGGGCATTTGTATGAAGTTCTTAGTTAGTTTTAAGGATCATATTCGTCAAATGTATATAAGCTTGCTAGATTCGTTATATACCTTCTACATATATCTTGTTATGTGCGCCAGGCATACCCCTGCTAGAAAGTGTGCAGGGTATTTTGTACATACAGCAAACAGTTGGCTGATCAAACGAGCCTTATGGCATTTCCCGTTGATATAGAAACTGCAGGCCAAAATTAACCCGTATACTAATAAAATGCGGTGCGCGGCTCATATGACAAATCGAAGGAAGGGAGTGAAAGAGAGAGTGAGGGAGAGAAGGAGAATAGTTGCTGTGGGGAAAGCAATAAACTGAAGTAACGCTGCGCATAGAGTTCTCAAATTTCCGAATCTGATTTTACTATCTCAACAAAGTTTGTGGGAAAAATTAAATTGAATTCTCCTGATTGTTAGAATACTGGCAAAGTACACTGTATTCCTGAGTTATAGCTTATTTTAGCTAGAAAGTATTTTAAATTTCCCCAGAAGTGCCTCAACTCAAACCCAGAATATTAAGCGCAGTTCTAAGATCTTGAAAGTGGGAAGGCAGATGAAATGGCAAGCATACATAAAATAACATGAATAAGTATAAATAATGTAGGGGAACATAAAAAAGCTTCAAGAGAGAGAGAAAGAGATGAAGAAACAGTCCGGAAACCGCATCAATAAAAGAACACAAGGACAGGAAGGTATAAATAATGAAGAAGCAATTACATGGGCTTTAAATTGGACAATAGTCAGCCGTAAAAAAGCTGTAAGCGGAAACTGAAATTAAAAACAAATGAGAAAGCTCTTGGCGAGAGTGTTCGCATGTAAAATGCACTGGCTGACCGACTGCAAAATACCCTGTAGCCATGAAAAGCCAGCAAATGCATCAGCTTTGATTTATTTTTTTATGAGCAGAGGTATTGGAAAAGGCAAGTAGACAGGACAGTGGGGAGGCAGACAAGCAGACTGGCAGATGGACGGACAGACAGGTCGACAAACAGGCAGTCAGACAGATAGGCAGACTGGCAGATAGATAATCAAATAGATAGGACGGCTGGACAGCAGACAGCAGGCAGCCACACTCGGTTATTGATCCTGACTAGCCCGCAACATAGAGAGAGGCCTCTTTCTGCCTGGGTGCATCAAGATCAAGGTCACCCCGCAATGCCAGGCTTACGCGAGTGCAAGTGTGTGTGTGTGTGTGTGTGTGTAAGTACAAGCAAGTGGTGCATGTACATAGGGCCCAGTGGCAGCAACACTGCATAGCACAGCTGCATCGCTTGCAGCTTCGTATGCAAATCATTGTCTCCAGCTGCCTCTTCGTACGCCTCTGCCTCCGCCTCCACTTCCGCCTCCTACTGACTCTCGCCATAATGCTTGCGGAATATTATAAGTTTACACAGACACACAAACACACGCACACACACACACAGTATGCTTCAACACCAGCGGCAACATCTTCATCCTTGTGTCTGTCTCCAGTGTTCTGGTTGGCTGATTAACACCCAAGCACAACAAGCGGGCACATGTGAGTATGCCTGTGTGTATGTCATGTGTGTGTGTGTGTGAGTGTGAAAGAGTGTATGTATTGTCCTGTAGGCCCACTACTTACAGTACCGCACAGTGTTATAAGACGAATTGAATAGTTTCAAGTTGACCAAAATAGTCATCTTGAACAGTGACTCATAGCAGTGTGTACACATGAGTATATATAAATTCGATGGTACTATGTAGATATTCCAATCTAACACAAAATATCTTCCTTTATATATTATTTAAATACATTTATTAAACGCTTTTATTGTATTTACAGACCGTTGAAGAAACCGATTGAGAACTATCAGATAATAATCCCTTATGTTATATATATTCAAATATACTCTCACTTATAAGTCTGTTGTTTAAACTTAAATATCAGTTTAAGTGCATAATAAAGTATAGTAAGTATATTTAAAATATTTATATATTTATGAGGTGTAGAAACTATCGATTGAAACTGTGAATCGTTTAGAGTTCTACTCTATTGTGATATTTTGACACACTGTGCTTGACTTGTCGCACTGTCCGCTCTGTCTTAATTGTCCGCGTTGTCGTCACTGTCCACCATGTCCGTATTAGTGTCCGCAAACTGTCCGTACTGCTTGATCTGTCTGCACTGTCCTCAATGTCCGCACTGTCCGCTCTGTCCGCATTGCCTTCTCTGTCCGCATTATCCTCAATATCCACTCTGTCCACACAATTCACTCTGTCCGCATTTTCCGTACTGTTCGTGCTGGTCGTTCTGCCCAAACTGTCCGCACTGCCCACATTTCAGTGTGACCGTATGCACAGTTCGCGTTGTCCGCTCTGTTCGTACTGCTTTATCTGTCCGCACTGTCCGCTCTGTTCGCATTGCCTTTTCTGTCCGCATTGTCCGCGCTGCCTGCTTTGTCTGCATTGTTCGCTCTGTCCCTTTCTGCTCGCTCAGACCGCACTACACTTTTCGTTCACACTGTCCGTCCGTTGTGCCCGTCATTCTGTCCGCAGTGTCCGCCCACTGACCACACTGACTATGATATTTCATTGCAGCATTTTTGCGCGTTGCAGTTGCATGTTTGCTGTAGATTCCGAGAGCAGCAACCTGGCATACCACGAGCAGAGGAGAAGACGCTGTCCATTGCATAAGTGGTAGGCCCATTGCAGTGGCAGGGGCGGCTAAAAGATACCCTAAACTAAAAACACAATCAATTTTGGCTTATAAGAAACTAATATTCCCCATTTTGAACAAGCACTGAGTACAAGAAATCTGCTCATGCTTCGCTTCGTTTCTGCTCTTTTCAGTCCTCCTCCGCTGCTGCTTGTGCTCCTCATCTTGTTGTTCTTCTTCTTGTTGTTCTACTTCTTCTTCGCCTTCTTCAACTGTGGCTGGCTCTTTGTTTACTGCGACTGGTCGCCGGAAAACAATGTAACCGTTTTGGCCTGTTCCGAGGCTGGCAAACAAAGACCAGCCATAATAACAACAATAATACGTAATAAGAAAAACGCGCCGCAAACCTCTGCTACTTATCCCACGACACTCCCCTGACCCTACCACTTACCACCCCCCTCCCAGTACTCGCCTCCGCCTGACACAATGTGCAGCTCCCATGTGCACCTTATCGTTTTGCGTGGCAAGCATTTTGCAGTGCGTCAACGTCCAAGTTGGCTCTCAGCGTTGTCTGATATTTGCACGCTGTGGAAAAGCGCTTTTGTTTTCCACGCAAACTGCAGTCGCAGCACAATGTTCTCTCACCTACTTACCGACCATCTCGCTCCCTCACTCCCTCAGCGAGTGGGCGTGGCACTAAAGCTAAAGACTGTTTATTGTTTCGCAGCACAAGGCAGCTGCGTCCATCCATGTCCATTCCACTGATTAGCCAAGTTCTCGCAACTTCAACTTCAGCTTGAGGCCAGATTAACATGCTAAGGAGAGGGATGAAGAAACCAGAGGAAACAGGGGACAGGGGATGGCAGGCAGGCTACTTCTTTACGCTGCGTAACATTTTAATAAGCCACAACATCATTAACATAGTTGCTATCTCTCGCTTTATCTTGGCGCTCAGAAAATCATTGGGTTAATCTAAACTTAATTTATGATGATAATATAAATGATATATATTAGGCATTATGATATATACACGGTTTAATAAATGCAATAAGCATTTACTTCTTTTATCAGAGCTTAAGTAAAGTTAGCTTAAGCTCAACGTAGGTTTCTTGGTTGATGTATTGGGTGACTGAAAGATATCTGTAGATCTGATGATTTAAAAGATCAGTGTATATATGTATGAAAATATATATGATAAAAATCATAAATATATTTATATATATATTAAATTTATATATTTGTAACTGAAAAGTGAGGCATATTGCATAAATAAGTAGTGAATTATGTAACCTAACTCAAACCTAATGCTTTTCTCTTTATAGGTCTAAAGGTTGCAGGTATAATGGGATATATGATGATGAAAATTAGACAGACAGTAAGCCTTCAGTTAATTCTCAATTAATACATGTCTAGTTTATAATTGGATCATATCAATCTTATAAAGATAATCAGGTCTATAACTCGATCAACAAACCTTAGCTCCCTTTCACTTAACATATTCTACTCAAAGTTAGGGTAGCTCTAGCCTCGCTAACAGTCGCTACCCTACTGCTGGCTACACAAAGGAATGCAGGCATGCACTAGCCACAACTATGTTAGCTCATTAAAACGATATAGGTGCCCTCAAGTGCCGTCACATGTGTATCTCGAGCGGAGGAAAACGTGATTTACTTGGTCCGGCAACCTTATTGAATAGAACTTTCAAAATGCTGCAGATACTTTGCAAACTACATTTGAGAGAGCAAGAGAAAGAGAGAGAGAGAGAAAGAGGAGGAAGCAAACAGCAGCTATTTTGGCATGAGTGTGTGTGGAAGAGAGAGAGAGTGATAAGTAGAGGTGAAGGTGGAGAGCTAAAGGTTCTGCCTGCACCTTCCACGCCATTTGGCTCACTTAAAGCCGTCTGCACTTCGATTCGGATCAAGTCGCGGCCCGTAGCCACTCGAGTTGCCAACTTTGAGTGTGGGGCAAATAGTTGGCAACTTTTTTGCCGCTCGAGTGGCCAACTAAGGTAGCAATAGAGGTACCACTAGTGCAAGGCACCTGAACCTCTTTAGTCTGATTTATTACGCCGAAACGAGTTCGATTTAAAACTTTTTAATTATGATTTTTAAGCCGGACTCGAGTCACCATTGAGGCCACCATTCAGCGCGAGGCCTAAAGGGGCCCCTCGCTAAATGGGCCACTGGGTTGAGCATCCTTGTGCCGCACGGACAGCGCACTGGTTGCACAGTTGCAGGGCGCCACTTGCCGCATTTGTGTGCCAGTTTTTTTGTGCGCGCCTTAGCTTTTATTTTGATGCCTCCTCCTAAGAGCCTCTAACCTCTAACCCCTTTGCCCCCGGCTTAGCTCGACTCAGGCCAGCTCAGCAGCCATGGCAACCAATCTAGCATTTCAGGCCAACTACCAGCACTTCTGCACCCTTCACCCATCATCGTCACCCTCCCTCCAGTTTACCCGACCAGTCCCGACCAGGCCACTCACCCAGTCAAAACTGGGGGCTGACCTTGTGCGTTGCTTTATTAAAAAACTCCCCTGGCTACGTTTGCATTCCCTCTGCGTCTTCATTTGTTTTTTATTTTTAAATTCAGATGCACACAGACTTAAGATCATTATCATATATTCGTGTAGCAATTGTATGTCTCACATTCAATCATCCCTCCACGTAATCAAAGGGATTTCAAGCAATCAATCGAGTAAAATAGTTTCGTATTCCATAAATAGATTGATAGGCAAACGATATGCTGTATACATATATATAAACGGAAATGCCACATTCGTTATGCAAGATTTATTGCAACAGCAATGGGGTGGGAGGTTTATGTCACATGTGGCACGAACAACAACCCGTTGGATTTCCATGAATGCTTCTCCGGGCCAATGCTTTTCCACGAAAAAGTCACGAAGTAAAGAAAAAGACAGAAAAAGATATGAAAGAAAAATTGCGAGAATCGTGTGGGAAAGCACGACTGTTATTGAAGTTTAAATTGCTGTTATTAACGGTATTCGTAGCGGATTAATTTCCTCGTACATCTAATTATCGCAGTTTCGTAAGAAAATGAGAATCAAGCCAGGCTGTGCAATATAGTAAGTTCCTCCATGCAGAACTTTTAAATCGGTCTATAATGTAACCTAGACTAACTTATGTTGTTCACTTGAACGATAGCTCCTTGAGTTATAGTTTTATGAAGAAAAAAGGTTTAAGAATTGTTGAAGGTAGAGGATTTTCAAAAAGGGTCTACAATAATATTTAACCTAACTTACCTAACCAAATTTATTTATTAAAACAAAGGTCTACAATTTGACGTAACCCAACTTAAGTTATTCCTTTGAACGAAATCTTTTCGAGTTATAATTTTGTAAACAAACGAGGATTAAGATTTGTTGAAGGTAGCGGTTTTTGAATAAAAACTAACCTAACTAAATGAATTTATCATAACAAAGTAAATACACTTTAGATAGGTCTGCAATTAGACCTTACCCCACTTAAGTAATTCATTTAAAGGAAATCTTATTGAATTATAGCTTTTAAAACGAGGATAAAGTATTGTTGTCAGTGTAGACTCTAAAATTGCATCTACAAGTAAACCTAACCTAACCTCGTTTATTCATTGAAACGAAGTAAAAGCATTTCAAATAGGTCTACAATTTAACCTAACCTAATTTAAGTTATTCACCTAACCAAAATTTTATTGAGCTATAGTTTTATAAACAAGAATTAAGTATTGTTGTCAGTGTAAACCCTTCGAATAGCTCTGCAATTAAACCTAACCCAACTTAAGTTATTCATTTAAGCGAATTCTTATTAAATTACATTATTTGAAGTGGCACAGCGAAGTGCAGATGAAGTTTTCACTCTAGTTAAGCTGCTTAATTTAATCAAGTTCAGCAAGAGCAAAGTTGCGAAGTGTTTGTACCCTGCAATGTGTATCATGGAGGGTATATGCACTCTGTGTTACTGTAAGGTGTAATTCTATAAAGATGTACTTATATTATTTGTGTGTGGAGTCTCTACAGTTGCAACGCGTGGCTGCGTATTCATTTGCGGCTAACACGTGAGTTTGCTGTGGTCACAACAAGGCAGGACATACCAAATTCAGAATTAGTGTCGCATATCAAGTTATGATGAAATATTCACCAGTTACTCCGTATTCATGCCTGCCTGTACTGGGCACCATGTCTGCTACGGGACTACAGAGCAGGGACAATATCAAATTGTCGGCTGGCTTAACTGAGCACAGGGAATTCTTTATGAGCTTGGCCGCAATTACCCCCTAAAAAGAGGCAACAAAATGAAAAGGGGGAAGCCACTTGGCAGGCCCACTTGGCAGGTACCAACTGGATAAATAATCCAGTAAAACAGTGCCAAATCAGCCCAGTGTTGCATGTATTTAACTTTGAAAGAGTTTTTTAACTGAATTGTGTTGACTGCACTTGCTTATTTAAGTTTCATGTGCTTCCTTGACACCATCTAAGAACCTTATCAATAATCAATGCAATCCAAAGAAACTTGTCAAAGTTGTTTATTCAATTGCAGTGAGTAAAGGAAAATATCTAATTGTCTATATACTCTGCTCTAGTTTAAATTGATCACAGCCAGAGCTCTACAATACGTACAGGGTATCAAGTAATGCAGCTTATGCCCCTTTGGTACATCTTTCTCCCTCTTCTGCTCATTCACTGCTGTTCATATTTATTTTAAAGTCAAATGCTGCCACTTGGCGTAAGTAAAGCTTGGATTGGCTTTGAAATTGCTGTAAAGAAGGTGAGAAAGAGAGTAAAAAAGAAAAGGGGGAGCGAGAGAATAGAGAAAGGCAAGAGGCCACTCAAAAATATTAGATTGGTAATAAACACGAGAAAGTAGTTGGAGAGATCTTGTTGCCGTGACAAATGGAAGCAAGTAAATGTCTTTAAGACACGCCACGAGCGCGTTCTTAAACCTGAATCCAAGCGAAAGATGAAGGATTAAAGATGAAGCGAGCAAGGCAAGCAGGGGTAGAAGTAACGGGGGAAGGAAAGGGAGACAAGGAGGATGGCTGGCAGGAAGTGCGAAGCATGATGACATTTGCCAGCGTTCGCAGGGCGCAACTGTAATTTGCAATTAATTTGGTTGCATTTATTTTTATCGCATTATGCGCAGCGAAGAAGAGCAGCGCAGCATTGGACCTGCATATATAATGACCACACACATGTGTCTGTGTGTGTGTGTGTCTGTGTGTGTGTGTGGTTGTGTAATATTTATATAACTTGCCACTGCTGCAGCTGGCAGTCAATTGCGGCTGGCGTCAATTCAATTGAGAAGCGCAAGAATAATTGTCGGGGCGACCTTGGGACAGTCGCTTTATATGCTGATTAGTTGGCAATACCAGCTAGATAAGCAACTGTCCCTGAGAGACAGAGACAGACAGAGACGGAATGAGAGAAATACAGACAGAGGGAGACGGGGCGCAGAGGTTGAGCTGCTGTTATTTAATTGGCATTTGGAGTGCATTAAAACTTAATCCATGCGAAATCTCTCTGGGCGCTTATCCATCTCGCTGTTGTTGTATCAAAAATCATAATAAAAGTGCAGTAAGTGACATCTATTTGTGTGCTCTGTGTGTGTGTGTGTGCGTGTGTGTGGGCGTGTGTGCTGGGCCTGTCAGGTTTCGCATGCTTTATGCATTGTTTTGACCTCCGGCAGCGGCGACCCAAAAATGTATGCTACACTTTTGTTACAGCGCGCTTGCATGACTGCATACGCGTGTGTGTGTGAGTGTGTATGGGTCGCTATTTGCCTACATGTCTGTGTGTGTGTGTGTGTGTGTGTGCATGCGCGCGTGTGTTTGAAGTAAAAATCAATAAGAAATCATGCAAAAGGCGCATAAAGCGCATATCATTATCATCGTTTAGCATACAAAGCAAAATCAACGATCGAATTCGCATTCACATCAATTTAATTGGATTTTCCTGGAAAATGTTAACATTGTATTGTACTTGAGGCTAAATGAGCGAAAGAAACAAAACAATCACACGGTTTGTTAGTTTATAGCTTGACAGGCAATTTTTCTAAAGAGTTTTTATAAATATAAAGTTGGAAAAATAAGAAATTGAAGAGTTTATAAAAATAATATATGCATTATAATATATATATATATATAAACATACTGATCAGACTGATATATCGCATTCATTTTACTCATCTATCTATCTTTAATTTTTTGTACAATAAATAAGAACAATTATGCCAAATTTGATGGCTCTAGCTTTGAAAATAGTCGAGATCTTTGTGTTCATACAAACAGAGGCCAGAATTCATGCTATTTAAGAAAGCTAAATAGAAAATAGTTTGCAGTGTAGATTAAGCAATGTGCCCTGTGTTTTCGCTCAGTGTACGCTCGGTATTGAGCCCGCACAGTGAGACAGTGATGCGTTGCAGCTTGCGAAAATGTGCAAATAATTCAAGCGTCGCCCTTGCCTCGCGCTCTCACAAGATGAAGTCGTCCTTGATGCCGTCTCGTTTGCATATTGCGCTTGTCTAGCTAGCTGTGTCTCTGTGTGTGCCTCTGTTTGTGTGTGTGTGTGTTGGCAGTAAGCCGATTTTGCTTAGCAGTTTGACAACAGCAACAACGACAAACTGTTTCGGCTGGAAGCAACGGCATCTGTTGAACTAATTGACGTGTCATAATGGCATGCAAGCAGACCCCCTTGACACCCCCTTGACACCCTCTCCAGCAGATATAGACTGTTCTACGAGCCAAGAATCCGTTCACACCCAAGCAGAGTGTACTGGGCATGATTTGCCTGGGGAAATCGAAAATGAATGATGAGCAAAGTATGATTTGTATATAAATATTTGTACGACATCTGATGCCATGTATAGTACATAATGATGTTCAACTCATTCACCTTAGCTCGACATATTGCTGTGGAATGTGACAAGAATAGAGCTATCAATGCAAACATCGGGGAATATGTTATCTAAACAAACCCCGGACAGATCAAGCGTTCTATTTTCGTATGAGCTTTATGTGTTTTATAAGTTTTGTGTTTATACAAGTCAAGTATTTTCTCTTTAATGGCAGCTCAAGTTAAGGGAATACGTTTTAGAATAGTGAAATATATAAAAAGGTCTATATATACTTATATATATAAAGATATTGAGCTTGAGTTCCCTTAATCAACAAAAAATTGACTGTCTCTAGTTATCTTCAGTTGTATTTAGTTATATTGAGCTCATCATAAGCTAGTTTAGGGTATTGCCGAGTGAAATCAGCCTGCTGCAGTTCGCAATTCTTCTGCTTAATAGCTCTCTCTCCCTTTCTCTCTCTCTCTCTCTCTCTCTCTCTCTTACTATTTTTCACTCGTTTCTACATTCAATGTTTCTGTCCATTCGAGGGTAATAAAAGCTATCAGACATCATTATCAGCAACAGCATTATGAGCAACGCGATCATCGTCGTCGTTCTTGCCTGACGTCAATGGCAGCTAAGCAGATTTCCATCAATTCCCCCTATTCCCTCTCTTTCGCTCTCTATCTTCACGCTAGTCACGCTTGTGCATAAACAATATTCACAAGAACTAACTTATTCACACAGTATATGTATTTATATTCCTGTGTATAGATATTTTTGTCTTTATGTTTCCTGATCAGCCGCAACGAGCGCAGCTCGTGCTGTTTTAAATGCCGTTTTAATACTTTTCTTTAATGCTGTGCATCCTGCAATTGTGATTATATGTTCTATTGATGTTTTCTTTTATAAAAAAATATTGTAAATATGTAAGTTGGCTTCAGGTTGCCTACTAGCTGGGAATTAAAGTATTGTCATCGGTTCTTCCGACTGCCTTTCCGTAAGCAAGTCACTCAGAGACAATTTGATGAGGTTAATTTGTGAGCATCGAAGAAGAATATAAAATGAGTTTTATATATTAAATAAAATATGTTATATTCTGATCATCTTTCTATCTGAATATGCCTTCCCTTCTTAACCTTTATAAGTTATAAATTTGGCAAAGAGATTTCACTAAAAGCTTTGGTTTATTTTCTTCAAAATGTAACAGCAAAAAACTTTATAAAACGCATATATTCTTGTTCATCATAGAACAAATTTAACTCTTGAATTTTTCCGATTAGTTCCTCTACTTCTCTTGCAGGGGCAACAGCTGTTAAACCATATTAAACATATATATTCTTGAGCATTATAAACCTAATTCAAGCTCTGCCATTTCTGCAGCAGTTTCCACTACCTCCGTTAAAAAAAAAAGCAATAATTCTTTATTAAAAATACATATATAGATTAGATAAAAGGCTAACATATTATATATAATATACATATGTAATTCTTGATGATCACTAGTTCAACCTTTGCCCTTTTCCCACTAGATTCCCGTACTTCTACCAGCCCGTAAACCTCTTAAATGAGTTAAAGTTTTTCTCTTATTTCAAACGTTCCCAAATCAATCTGCTTGAATACCCCTGACAATAGATTAGCTACGTTGGGATCTTTAGTTTTGTTCTCCCCTGATGATTTCCAATTGAAATTGAATCAGTTTCAGTTCTGATTGAGATTCAGCTTCGCGCATAAATTCAACTTTATACGAACCTCATGAATCCAATTGAGTTTATCAGTTTTTATGAGAGATAAACAAATCAAATCTTTATTTACATATTTCGAAAATCGACAATTGAATTCCGCTGCGCCTCAGGCTATAAAGTGGTGGATGAGAGGAGTAGGGAGAGGGTGGGGGGCGTGTGTGGCAAGTTATCGAAAAGCAGTGCGTGGGAATGTTGCAGTTGCTTTAGTTTGAATGTGAGGGGGGGCTGACATTCATGAATATTACGTATACGGCGCGTGTGTGCGGGTCGAAATTGGCGTGTGCGTTTGCACATGATTCTTTATCTTTTCCTCTATAGCTAAAAACATGCCTGCCTACCAAACAAGTGAGGCAGAGAGAGAGAGGGAGGAAGGGAGAGCGGGACAGAGTTGACACAATAACAAATACGAGGCGAACCACAGGCGCCCTGGCATCCTTTTATGCCAAACACTTGAGAGCATCGTGAGAATTACAAGCCAGTCTAAGTGTGTGTGTCTGTTTGTGTGTGTGTGCGTGTGTGTGTGAGGCAGTGTATTTGTATGTGTGTGTGGCCTTTCACTGTCTGTCGCACCCACATCAGCTTGAACCCATTTCATGCTCATTACTTGTGTTAATAAAACGCAACACAGAGACAAACCTCACACAGACAGACGCACACAGACAGAGGCAACCTGTAAGTCTCTCGCTGTCTGTGTGTGCGTGTGGCCTGGTCAAAAAGCCAACCGCAAGTGTCTCAATTTGATTACACGCTCGTTCACGGCATCCGCAAACTTGCAACGCCTCGCCTGCTAATGAGGCACGTGCTGCACGCTCAGCTCGGACACAGTTTGCCGCTGCCTGCTGCCACTGCCTGCTGCCACTGCCTGCTGCAGTTTGCAGTTCATTACATGGGGCTAGCTCGACTCAACGTCGCCATCGCCATCGCCATCGCTCAAACTAAAAGTCCCCACGTTCGCTTTAAGTTGCTGCAAGTTGCGAGTAGCACAAAAGCACTTCTCGCTACCCACTTGCCTTCAATGCTAACGAGCTGCACAGCCACACATCCTCACACGCACACTCACACACACACGCACACACACACATGCAGACACGCACTTGTGCCATATATAAATACCAAATGACGCTTCCTTCAGTGCATTGCACACTCTTTTGGGGCAGTCTGTGCACATGTAACAACTATTTGCAACACGAAGTTTGTCTTTGGCCAGTTCGACATGACACAACACGCCTCCCTTGCGCCTCCCTCGCGCCCCTTCCTGCCCATTCCGCAGCATAATAACTTTTGCTGCATACAGTCAAAAGTTTGGACAGCTGTAGCCACAAAACAGGCCTCGTTTCGGAGTACAGGGTATTGTGCACTCATCATACGGAATAGAAAGCATAGACAGTTAAGCTGCAAACTATTTGCCGTTCTTTATAAAATGCTTTACTTTTGCTAATCTTATTCCCCTTTCTTTGCAGGGTATCCACGCGTCGATGCACTCTTTCTTTCTCATTTCATCTTAACCTGTTTTTATGCCTTTCTTTCTAGTGTAACTGCACTCCTCCTAACTCCTTTAACATATTTTCTTATTTGTAGCTATGTTTTTCTTCCTTAATTCACATTTCTTTTAATTCTTTCCTTATCTTCACCATAGTCTGAAGGACTTTCCTTTTTTCTCTTTATTCATTCCTTTCTTTACTTCTTAAGAGTATCTACACTTCGTTACCTTTTTAACTTGTATCTTATATATCTCAATACAGTTCTTCCTACATCTTCATTCATTAATTTCCCTTTTCATACATTCAAACTAGGGTATCTACGCTTCGGTGCACACTGTAGCCTCTTTTACCTAAACATAATCTGGGAAAAAGAAAATGTGTTTAAAGTTAGAAAGAAACCGGTGTGCACACGCCAGGGCAGGGAAGTGTGCGGGGAAATTGTTTATCAGCGTAAACAGCTGATATAGTACGGGTGCCTGCCTAGCTTTTATGGCACGAGTGTGAGTGAGAAAAGGGGAATATACATGTATGTATACCCAGTAATATGATCATTTATAAATGAACGTGTATTTAGAATAAATTTTAGAATTAAATTTAGAATACTTTCTACATCTACAGATACAGTTTAACCTCTTTACAGGGTGTCACGCAGTGTACTACTCCTCTTGCTCCGCTTTACTCACTTGATTCATTCATATTTTTGTGTATTTCTTGGAGTCAGGTGTTTACACACACTGACAAGCTGCAGGTGGGCGACTGAGCAGAGTGTAAAGCAGCTCGCAAATCTTCGCTCCTAAGCTCATAAACACACGCACTTCAGAGACAGAGAGAGAGTGATAGAGAAAGAGAGAGAGAAAGAGAGTTGCACAGTTTGATTGTTTCCCGGCAAACTGAGCTGTTTATCATGCGATCGTAATGACCCCTTACAAAATTCCTAATATTTTAAAGGTGGCAAAGTAAATATTTTCGAGATCGGTGAGCAGTGCTAAACAAATTAGAGCTTTGTCTAGTTAACTAGAATCGATACTGAGTATTTTGCAGCGCGTAGTATTTATAGTACTCGCAGTATTTAGTATATGTATAGTATATACTAAACACAGTTGCTCGCAGAAACCAAAACAAAGTTGAACTCTTCGCAAATCAACATAAACAAAGCCATAAAAGAACTTTAAGTAGCTGCGAATCGTATGTAAACCTTAATACCCTATAAATTCCTAAAGTTATGCAAAGCTATTCACATAAAACTAGCCATAATTCGATTGAATTTATTATCGAGTTTCAATTGGAAGTTAGCTGCTCACACCCAATGTGTTTGTTGCGTTAATTGGTGTTGGAATACCCTGCAACCATGCGAAACAGGCAGCAGGAGGTGCCTTTGTTTCTATGCGACACACAGACAGGCACACCCAGGCACACACAGTCACGCACCCACACCCACGTGAACATAACTTGATTAGTATTTATAGCCAAAGTCAATTCAGGCTCGTTTTGTTTTATGTAATCGAATGTGTCCTGCAGTGCACACGCGGATTCAGTTGGATTCTAATTTTAGTTACCCCTTTTAATGCCTACCCCCTTCCTCCCCTTACACACGCCTACAATAGAATTGTCTTCGCTTCGTAAACGTTGCTTTATCGTACGCATATCTGTTTTTCTTATCGTATACGATCGGATTAGAGATACGGTAGTTCAAAGAAGCAGCACCAGATCAAGTGTCAAGGTAAGTTTGTTTTCAGCTCTGAAGGTCTCACAGCTTTTTCAGTTTGCTCAGCTTTAACTACAGTGAGGAAACCCTAACAGAAACTAATGTGCAATCAGTGGAGATAACAAAGCTCAAGGTTCAAGTAACTCTCATTCGAAATGTTTAGTTTTGGAAGCCGGCTTCATTTGCCTAAAGAGTTGGGGTAACTTATCTCTCAGTGTATGCAGATTTAATTAAACTGGGGAAAGCTAAATTAGGAAACTTATGTGCAATCTGAGAAGATTAAAAATGAAGCAAGGTTTTGTTTAACTTTCTAATTAAATCACAGTAACTTATATTTTCCAAATGGAAGTATGTTTTTTCAATGTATTCATATTAAATTTGTGTTTATCTGGTTGTGTACGAGATCTTCAGTTTTTGCAGATTCAAATAAACTGGGAAACCCTTAAAAGAAAAACTAATGTGCAACCTGAGATGAATAAAAATATAAAGGCTCTTGAAAACTCTGATTTCAAATATTAAACATGCAAACAAAATCGTTAAAACTTATATCTCCAAAGCGGAATTCAGTTATTTCATTAGATTTGTTCTTATCTGAAGCTCAAATTAGTTCTGAGTTTTTAAGTTTATTCAGATTAAAGTCGGAAAACCTTATATAAATATATGTGCAGTCTGAGTAGATAACAAATCTACAAAATTTTGAGACTTTCATTCTTCAAACTTTGAAAACTTTTGTGAAATATAAAAAAAGGAGAAGTTGAAGAGAAAATTCGGAATTTCATAAGTTGCTTCAAGGTTTACTAGCATTCCTATATCATATTAATAGTTTCTTTATTCATATTCACTCAATATCTCAAGTTATCTCAAGAACCTCAAGTCAAACTTCAAACTCCCTTCTTCAAAAACTTCAATATTTTCTCACAATTTCAGTAAAGTAACTCAACTCACCTGCACTTCTTAGTGTTTTCTGCTTCTTTTGTTGGTTCTTTTGTTTTTTATTTATGTTTTTTTTTTAGTTTCTTGTCTTAAATGCTTTGAATTTTGATTTGGTTTTTGGCTGCAATTGTTTTCGATTCGCTCTTGGATGATTTGGCGCAGCGCAGCGCAAGAGTGTGTCTATCTCGCGATTTGAATTTAACATATAGTAACCATAACATTGCTGCGAATTGTTGTTCTTGTTGTTGTTGTTCTTTTACACTTTTCGAAAATGATTTTTCGAAAATTTCTCAACACAAACAAAACATGGAAAAAAAATGAGATTTGAAAACACACGACGGGCGCCAAACTTGAACTAGAAATGTCTTCTTCTTAAGATTCTGTTCGTCGTGTTGTTGTTGTTGTTTGCTATTGTAGTTGTTGGCCTGGCTGCTGCTCTTGTTTCTTCTGCTGTTTGTGCTGCTGCTGCCGATGCCGCGTGCGAGACGCGCGCCACGAGTGCCGAAGCCGTTATGACAGAATCTTGCGAGCATCTGAGCAACTTATCCTTTTGCTGCCCAACACGACGCGCTGCCGATGGCGTCGGCAGCGAGCCGAGCCGAGCAGAGACCGTGCGACACTCGGCTCTCGCGCTCGGCCCCCAGTGTGGGCGACAGTGGGCCACAGTGAGCCGCAGTGAGCCACAGTGGGCGGCTGCACAGTGGGCTCCCAATGTGGGCGCGTTGCGCTGGACTGAGTGCAATTGCAGCCGTTTAACTAGCGACCAAAGCGAATGCTAAGCGGCACACTCGCTCTGCTCGGCATGTGTGTGTGTGTCCCTGTGTGTGTGTGTGTCTGAGAGTGTGTGTGGAGGCCCAAACAAAACGTTATATAGTTTTTATAGTTCGCCTATAGCTTCTCGCTCTTGTTGTTGTCATTGTTGCTATTATGCGAGCTCGAAAAATAAAACTGCAAACAAATTTTTCGTTGCCTGCGACACACACACACACACTCACATCTACACACACACATTAACACACACGTACACACCCAGCGAGATTTATTGAACTGCCAAATGGCAACTGTAAATCAAAATTAGTAAAAACTGCACGACTGTGTGCATGCCCTGTGGGCAAAGGCAGTACTGGCGCAAGAACAGTGATTACTCGCAATGAAGGCAAAGGACTTTATCATTTATAATCATCAAATGTAGGTTATTCTTTTACACTTCCTCGTGAATACGTATTGTAGATATTAACAGGGTAGCGTACTAAGAAATATTAAGTTTAAAGTTAATTAATGCTTTTCAAAAAGAATGATATAGAAAAGCTTTCAGTGCGTAATAATCGATATAAAATAAAAATAAAGCGCATATCTATGTTACATATAATGTATGGTAAAAGTGATCGTTTAATAATATAGTAATAGTAAATATATACTTGATAACTCTATATACCCTATAATTCTATGTTTTGCATATATAAAATTAAAATTTTAAATTTCAATTCTTAATTTTGTATGTAAAATCTTAAATTTTATTTTATTGTAATAAACACAATTTTAATAATTATTATTAAGTTCTATATATGAACTTACTTCTCGATAGGTCTTAATTAGTCATTGGGCATAAGTCGACATTAAATAAATAAATAAAATAAAATGAGAATTTTAAAACGTAAATTTCTAGTTGACTTTTACCTTCCCTTCTTTCCTTTGCAGCTCATCGCGAGTACCCACTGTAATATATACAAATTTAATAATGAAATTCCCGATTCTTTTCTCACAAAAAATGGCTTGAATTTATTACAAACCACCCCTTTTGTGCATTGTGCAGTCCCGCGACCTGTTGCATTTGTTGTGTAAATACAATCAGTGTTGCAGTCGCCCAGTAATGGAAATGATATGGTATTTTTAACAACACTTAAGCCGCATTATGGTCTATAAAGCGATGCTCCAGCTCTCTGACCAAGACACTTTACCCCTTTTTAAAGGAGGGAGAGAGGGGGCTGCCAAAACAATTACATTTACACAACCATCGAGTTTGGGGGATTGGATTTTGATGGTTGGGCCCCCCTGAACGCGCCATTGCCGTGTCATGTCGAACATGATCGACATGTGTGTGTTTATAGACTATTTATTTATTTATTCGCCTGTTCTGTATATACCATAGGAAGACCATAAATATTGTAGCTAGCGTGCTAAAAGTGCGAGCTATTAAAATCACTCATAAAAAGCAGAAATCCGCAATGCCTTCGGCTAAGGCAACAGTTTCTCTTGTCTAATTTCGACGCGTAAACAAATATCTATCACATGCGAATAATCTGGATGTATGAATGAATACCCTTCGCCGCTCAAAACGGGGTGAGTTCTATAAAAACAACGTTTTAATTATTCACTATTTTTAGTTGCAATGTTAATGAAGACTCGCGAAACTTTCGAACAGATTGTTCGGAAGAACCTTCAGAATAGAACGGGAATTTGTGGGGGTTTCTTTGTTTGTGGTCTTTCTTCTTTCATTCATTGATTATATTTTATTTCCTGTGCAGCATATATGTATACTATATATTCTTTAATCAAAAGAAAATATTAGATGCCAGGCAGAGGAAGGCGTTTTTTTGATTCGGCTGTCTGTATGAACGTGCTGATCTCAGCAAGCATTAAAGCTAGAGACACAAAATTTGGTATGATGTTTGCTCATAAGGGTACCTAAAATAACTATGTTTTAAATATTCAATGCCACGCCCACCGCCTACGAAAATCATTAAATTCACTTTTGATGTGACTATGAACTCATTTTCAGTATAGTTTGAAGAGATTCTCTTGAACAAAATCCAAGCTGACTATAAGAATATTAATTTTTTTGATTGATATCCCTTTAGACTACACATACCCATTAAATTTGAGTCAATCAAAAATTAGCTTCACTAATTAATTTCTTTAATCCGTCAACTTAACATATAAATCTTAAAATGACATCATATACAGACCCTCTTTGTGGACTAAAATACCCGCATGATGTCTGATTACAGGGTATAGGGAGCAAACCGTTTTGTCACATTGTCCCTTCTCCCTTCTTTGGCTGTCACTCGATGTGCGGCGATGTGCGGTTCAAATGCCCCACTGTGTTTGGCGCTGCAAATACCCGTTCTACTTTGGCCATCCAGACACTCTAAATAACCGCATTCGTGTCACGGGATCCGGTCATTGTGATACGCTCATCCGTATGTGTCTGCCGCACTGGCTGGATGCAGCATGGATGAGTGTGTGACAGCAGCAAAAAGCAAAAGAGCGCAACCTTGTGACTAACAAAGTACGAGTATCAAGTAGTTGGCAATAAAGGCTGAGAACACCCTTCCCTCCAGTTGACTTGATATCAAATTTATATCGACTTAACTATCGTTTAACTCGTAGAAGATTAAGATGTCGGGGGAAATATATCTGAGCACTGCTAACTGCAGATGATGCTGAGGAGCAGAAGGAAGGCTCTTCTTGACAATAGGTAGTTGCTTGTCCAGCATGACTGAATAGTTCAGCTAGAATCGCCTCAATGTTGATTACTTCTTGCGAGACAGCTGTTAACCGTAGAGTGTGCTTACCATTCCAGCATTAAGTTGCACCACTTTCGGCACTGGGCATCTCACAGTCGGCTACACTTGACAAACTGTCTTGTTTACTTGTTTTTATTAAACTCTTCATTCAGAAATTTGTTTGCCCACTTCTATTTTTTATACAATAAAACCTTGGTGGTCGAAACGCAGAAGCAAAGTGCACAGAAACTCTCTGCCCAATTTGGCTGTAAGCCGTCGACGACGTTGCCAACGTAACGCGATCCCGCCACAATGAAGTGGCCCCGCCGCCCTTCTGGCCTCCCACGCGGGCTCTCTTCATGCTATTTCTGCTCTGTCTCGGTTAGGCCAAGGCCAATCGAAAGCTGATTAGTTTGCGAGCTGCCCGAAATCGTATAGCATTCGCCATTGCATTTCGACTCGGTGTCCACCAGATGCATCTGCTTTCATTCAGAGAGAGAGAGAGAGATAGAGTGGGAGATAGAGAGGGAACTCATTCTGCAATCATTAACTCTGCCTCCCCTCAGGCACAGTTCCAGGTATTGTTTTGGCAAAGCCATCGTTGCCCGTTGTTCATTATACAAAGGCAGCAATCCTCGTATACAATACACCAACAATAACAATCATATGCACATCAAACACAACACAACATAGTTATCATTAAGTAATCTACGTAACTGCACCACATTCCGAGGAAAAACTTGAATTTCATATGAATATTGTACAACTGACAAGCCAAAAGTCGTAATAATCTTTACAGTTCTTACGTCCATTTGCAAATCCTAGAAACCTTTTTGGCTTACGACAACGTGACCTTCTCCAAGTGGAAAATGTTGCTAATCATTAATCTCCCAATGACCAACGACACATCAGTTCCTTTGAATGTAAAAATTGAGCTTCTCATATGCTTGCGACAGCAGTAAAGTGCGGAATCCAAAAAATTTGAATAGGAAAAAATTCTTGCAGGAATTAGCAATGTTTTTATGCCATGTCCCTTCGATGGCAAATGCAGTTGCAGGAATTGTCTGCAAATGGAAAGTGCTCATCAAAGCTGATTATGGCGGGTATACTTGACTGTCAAGTTGGTAAGTATATATTCTTGAACAGTAAAGGATGAGAGAGGCAGACAAAGGAAGGGGGACTTACCATTTAATATTCTCTCGATTCTATAATTCTATGAACATTGAAGTGAGGACGAATATAACTTCTAATAAGGCAGTCTATATAGAAAACTTAGAATGAGTAGTCTTATTTAACTGATATATATGTTCTTGATCATTAATGTCTTTTTAAAATATCCCTGGGGGGAGTAAGAGTGACTGGAAGAGATGAAAAAAAGATTCTATGACTGTTAACCGTGCATCCAAAAAAATGAACACATCAATTGCAACTGCCTACTGGGTGTCTAAAGAATCGAGCTTCATTGCTCTCTATCCTCTGTCTCGCTCCCACTCTTGCACTTTCGCGCTCACTCCATCCCTTTCTGCATACGCCTGTGTCTCCATGTGAGCTCGTGTGAGCACCCTGTGCTATTTGTGTGTGGCGCACTTCAATTTGCTGTCATGAACACGAAAAGTGCTGCGCACCCACGCCAGCTACTACGCTGACGACGTCGACGATGCGTCGCTGCCACAGTCTCTGCCGCATTGGACGTCGGCAACGGCGTCAGCATTTGGCCTAGTCACGTTTTGCATGCTGCTGCCAGCCCAGAATATCAAAAATACGTCGACGCTGACGTCGCAGTCACAGTCGACGACAGCGTCGCTTCGACTGTTGACTGTGCCCAGTGCAAGCGGCGCTTTGTTCATTTGCCTGTCAGGCCCAACAAGCCTCCAAGCAGACGCACAGTGGGCACAAAGTCCAAAAGTCCATTCAAAAAAAAAAAAAAAAAACTGAACACATAAAAAGTGAACACCTTTTCCCATATAATTCTTAAGTAAATATTTAAAATTATGGAATTTCTTTGTTTCCCTCAACAAAAAAATATAGAAATATTTGATTGAGCTATGCAGATTAATTTTGTGTTTACATTTTGAACATTTCTTTCGATTTCATAAATTCAATATGTTATATCGATTCTTATTAATATTGATTACGTGTTCATAGTCGTAAATTTTTTTGGCTATACTTATATTTTTTTTCTCGCTATATATGCATAAAATTAAGGAATCTATCTGAGCTTTGGAGATTTATTTTTCGATATAATTTAGAAATCAATCTTTACTATATAGATTTATTTTTATAATTTATCGATTATTTTTTTTTTTCTTTTGAATTTCGAAGTTTGCTTACAATTTTATTAACAAATTTGCCACTAGGCTCCACTTTGTCGAAGTGATTCGTAATCAACGCATACACACACACTCTTACACACACTTACACACACACTCACGCACACATGCGCTTGTCTTGTTTGCGTTGTGTGCTTTTATACCCTGCACTCGAGGAATTTAAAAGGATGCATTAAATGTATATGTAGTAGCATAAGGCGAGTGAGCAAAAAATTACAGTGGGCACTGCCTAACTCCGCTTCTATTTGAAGTCAACAAGTGCAAGTTTGCTTCGCTTAACAAAGTTAGTCTGGCATACATTAGCATCCAGTTAGTTGTGCATATAACGAACAACTCGTGTGCCTTTCTAGGCAGAGCAACCTGTACTTTATTGCTGCCCTAATGTGGTCAGCTGAGGTCCGTCTTGCGCGTGCTGGGCGTGTCCAGCGTGCCTTGGATGCTCATAAATCAACAGCATCCTTTGCAGCTCTCAAGCAGACAGTCACTCACTCACACACACACACACACACACACACACACACAGACACACTGGGAGACACACACAGGGAGAGACACACACGACGAGACGGCCAAAATTACCGGTTACATTGAGGGACAGTTAACACAATTGCGAGTAAGAGCAACAGCCAAAGAAAGGAAAAGGCAGTCATAATTGCAGTGGAGTCCTTTTTTTAATAGCTCCAGGTTGTTTGTGCAGCCTCAAGGCGTGTGTGGCTGCCTCAGAGAGCTTGAATATGCTGCATGCCGCATATGGGAAGCTATCGCGCAATTAGCGCCAAAATGAATGCAAATTTGAATTTTAAAGTCATCAAAATATTGCGTTAAATTGTTATTCAAATACCTGTAACATATATAGAGAGTGAGAGAGAGAGAGGGGGAGGGAGAGTTCATTCCATGCAGTCCAAGGTTGCCAGCTGGTTCAGCTGTTGCCCTAAGAATGACGAATCAGTCTGGGAATTCTATTCGAATTTCAAATCGGAATTGTTTATTCTCCCCACTGTGAAATTGGTTTCCGTCTTCACGACTAGATCTGATCAGTTTAATTTGTTTATAATTTTTATTATTGCCTTCCGATGCACTTGCCGATGCCGATGGGAAGACCGATAAGAACAAGACACACGCACACACACGTACACACGCAGGCACACGCACGCGCGAATTGAGGCGGCAACCGGCGATGGGCGACTGTGGGCGACTGTGCGACTGGAAGCAGATCAAGCTTAGAGATGCCCACCAGAGCACCCCCAGAGAATCGCAATTTGTATATGTACTATATACGTATTATATGTACTCGTATTTGTATAAGATGAGAGTAACGAATTGCACAGTAGAAAGAAGCGCCGATCGCCGTTGCAAAGCAGCTTGCATGCCCTGCACAATGTTTTCGAAATATTGATAAGATAAAGCGATTCAATATTGATAGAATACTCACACGTGCGTATGCGATAAATAAAATAGACAAAACTGTCTTTACATTCTTAAAATAAAATGAAAATTTCATCAATATGTGTAACAGTTAGTCAACCGTCTTTATCCTTGACAAGATGCAACAGCATCGACTTGTGACAGTCTATTTTAATGCAATCTTGCCTAGAGCAGCTCTAATTTCTAATCCATGCACCTTTTACTGTTAACTTTCTCTGGAATATGTTTGTGGATTGTAATAAACTAATATCAACGTATAATCAGCTCCGACTTACTGATTTCTTAGGTACTCAGGATAAAATGAACCCTGCAGCGTTGGAAACAACTTGGGATTATTTAGCTCAAGACTGTATAATACCCTGTAAAGTTAAATGAAACTATTTTGTAGCAAGCGTATATTTTTTACCATTTTATATTATTGTATTCTATACCAGTGATATACCTATTATATACTTATACCGTACCTACTATCCCCATATTATACCTATGCTATACCTACATATACTTTACCTATACTATGCCTATAATATAACTATACTATACCCACACTATACCTATACTATACCTATACTTTACCTATACTATACCTATACTATACCTATACTATACCTATACTATACCTATACTATACCTATACTATACCTATACTATACCAACACTGTACCTATACTCTACCTATACTATACCTAACTATACTTACTTATGCTATACCTTCCTATATCTATAAAATACCTACCAAATCTCTCAGTCTCCTCTGCAGGGTATTCAAGAAACGACCATCTTACGTTTCACAACACTAGTCCAGGCAACGCTTCAATTATGAAAGCTGCTCAGCCGCTCTATTTCTCCCTCTCTCTCTCTCCCTCTCTCTCTCTCTCACATTATTACGCTCTCTTTGGCTCGACAGGTCCAGTCACAAATTATGTGCAAATGAGAAATACGAAGCTGAAATTAAATAAATAGCACAACAAAGCGGAATCGACATCAACAGAGGAGGACAAAAACAAAAGGCAAGTGCGGTGCAATTGCAGCTTAGCGCAGCAGCATTAGCAGCAGCAGCAGCGACGGCAAAAGCTTGCGCCGGCGTCGCGGCAGCAGCATCGGGGGCCTTTGCGTCGGCTTTGGCGTTGATGTAAACTCAGTCTCAAGTTGATTTGATTTGCCTGAAATCTCAGACACGGAGGGGAAATAATGATTTTGTCTAGTTATTTAGGGAGAATACGTAAGGAAAATATATATATAAATATATAACATATGTATATTTATATGTTATATATATATTCTTGTTCAAGTTGACAACAAGAATTGACGAAGCTTTGTTTATTTATAATCAAGAGATATCTGTTGAGTTTACTGTGTATGCAGCTTATCCCTGGAAGTTATTTCTATAAATACTTTAAGAATTCTTTAGTTCTATTGCTATTTTTGTTCTTTATTCCATAATATTGGCCATTGATAAACAAGATTTCAGCAAATATCTATCAGTTTAGAATTTGAGTTTTATTTGTGTGCACACACACACAGCTGCAATCTCAACCTATCAGTAAAACTTGACAGAATCAGTTCTGCAATATCAACACAATGCATGCCTAGTAAAAAATATAAAAGGGGTTGCTTAATTTTACAAAATTCAACGACAAAATGTTTAAATGAGATTTCTAGGAAGCTAGGTTTGAACTTTCAGTGTAAAGGCAAGACGGAGAAACTTCTATTCCCCTCCCTCCCCCAACTTAAGCCTTTTTATTTGGCCAACCAATAATGTTGCACATACCCTGTAGACGAAGTTAATAAGTAGATTTCTCATCTAGTTATTGTGGCATTATAGGAATGAAATTCGAATGAGAATTGCAAGTGGAAACTTTGTGTTTTTATTTACATTTCACTTGCTGCAATCTCATTTTGCAAATGCAGCCAACTTGTGGTCACCACTCTCAGCCCGCCTGCACCACACTCTTCCCCAACCACCCCACCACCCCACATACCAGACTATGTGTAACCAATTTGGGGGGTATAAGCCGAGTCAGTTTTGGCACTTTTCAAGCAGATAAAAGGGCGATTTTTCCAATTTTGCCTTCCATCGCCATCGCTTCAACTGCAGACACTGTTTCCTTCTTCTTCTTTTTCGCCCTCTCACTCATTTCTCCATTGTTGCTACTGCCTCCATTTGCATCTGCAACTTGTTGTGCTTTCCCCGAAAAAAAGTCCTTCACAGTTCACAGTTACTTCGGCCCGCTGCTGCATCTGTTTTATTATTTTGCCTTCAGACTTCGGCATTTTCCTTCTGCGCCAACAGATGGAAATGAAAATGCAGCGATAATTTAAGCGTGAGCGTATCGAAAACGGGGGATTTTCCGGGAAATTGAGTGCCCGTTGAATGACAACAGCTGCAACTGATTTCCCAAATCGGTCGATAGGTAGTTGATTAACTGTCCACGCGGATTGGCGTTCGGCAATTGTCAAGTGAACGAAAAGAAATTGGAATAAATAAATTAAGAATGCGCAAGCTACGATAGGCAGGTTTAATTATCGATTGATTGATTTAATTAAGGTGATAATTCTTAAAATTAAATAATTAAAATACCTTGTCAAAAAAGGTTTAACTTGAATTGGATTTCTGGGATTAAATTATATATTATAATTATATGTTGATAATGACTGATTCTCAATCCATATTAATAAGGTTGCTTTTTCGATACTAGACATTATCGATTTTTCCGATACTCATTGATACTTTACCTATCAAATCTATTGATAAAAATTTTTATAACTATGCAGTTTACATATTTTTTAAATTTTTTTAATTTTATTTCAAATGGATCAATAAAAAATCTAAAAGATAAAACATTTTCTACAACATAATTGAAATTAAATTCAACATTTATCTGATTTTCTAATAAAAGACTTAATGGAATTTAATTAAAACTGCACTCAACATGAATATATTTATCTAATCGTGTCCGAAATGTTGCCAACTGCAACAGATGCAAAATTCCCCTTTGGATTTTTTGATGTATAATTTTCTGCCAAAGTTTAACGACTTTTCGTTTGCCAACAAATTTTATTAAACACGAAAATACACAAGGCCCGAGCCGGAGATAAAAAGCGTGAAGAGCGACAGAGAGAGAGAGTGAGAGAGGAGGGAAGAGCGAGATAGAAAAATGTTATTACTTCTGCTTTGTTTACACTCGCATTTATTAGGCTGGCGCAAAAAGAAAACAAAAATGAGTTCAACATGAAATAAAAAAGGTGAGCGGCAAAAGCGGCCGCCGGTTGACAAATTCAAATGCCCCCTCCCTACCCGACAAGAACCGCCTCCCACTCTTCATCTTGCCATCAGCCACCCACACAAGCCGGCCCGGATTGCGTCCAGGTGCCAAGCACAGCCGGGGCAGGTGTATTTGCCTTGCGATTGCCTTTTAATTACTTTGCTGCGAATAAACATAAACAAGATTTATTTAGTCGGCAAAAGAGTTGGGCGAATTCCATTTGAATTTGCCTTTGTTGGCCATTCACAGCATATCGTACTATATAGCGAGCAGTACCTCGCAACCAGGCCCCCACACGGATAGCGTCTCTCCAGCGAGCGGAGAGTGTGAGATTTGTTGCTGTGTTTCGAATTAACATACCTAATCTGTCAATTTAATTAACTCTTTTGTCGCGCTTTGTAAATCCTTCTCAATTTCAGCATCTTCATATGCTAGGAATAAATGACAGGAACTCCTCAGCTGATATATCTGCATATAACCCAATTTCGATGTTACTTTTAATTATGAAATTTTTGGAGATTCACAAAAAAATGTTTGATATTGAAAAGTGATTTACGACACATTTAGACGATGTCGGACACATGTATCTGGAGTTTATATAGTGTGTATTTATTCTACGTTGTTTGTGGATATTAAGACGTCATATATCATACATATAGTAAATATACAAACTGATTGGTCATTCTTAAAATTAAGAACAGATTTGTTCTCAGTTTTTTCTGAAATGATTGTGCTAAATTAAGTGATTATATTACTATATTATTTGTTTTATAATAATTCAATTCCTATGCATAACAATAAACAAGATCTCATTCCGCTAAGAAATTGAGGTTATGTCAATACCTGTACAATTTATGTTTTTTGTCCAATTTGAACGGTTTTCAAATGAAATTCTGACAGCACTTCCCAGAGGTGCAGGCCACATGTTAGGGTAGTCAAGGCTGTTCACAATTAAAATTAATTTATATATCAATTAAATTATTTAAGTGACTTAGGTTACTTCGATTCTAGTTTAATATAGATTTGAATAGAATTCAATACTTATTTAATACCCGATAAAATTCTCATATTTCCATGAGAACTGGGCACACCCATAATCAGCTTGTCAGCTCGTGCAGGGTATATGGAATCGAAGTGCCGAATTTCGTGTAAAATTTACCAAAATCCATTTTAATTAATTTCATGGCCACATTACTGTAAACTTGTAAAGTGGATAGATTTGTGCCATTATGCGGCAGTTGTAATTGTTATGGTGACCTTTGGCTGATGCTCAACATCAGCCTAGCCTGGTCTGGCCCAGCCTGACCTGGCCTGGAAGAGCAGAGCTGAGCGGAGAAGCCGCTCAAAAGCTTCGATTGCCGAAGCCTAGGGTCAGCCAGGAATGGGGGAGAAGGAGATTCTAAAGGGGGCAAGGGGCGAGGGAAGGTGTGTATGCCCCTCAATTATATTGATGGCTGAAATTGAATGGTGTCGCTTGGTGTGAGGCACGTGGGCGAGTTGCAAGTACAAAGCCCCACGTTTTTGGCCTTAATTAAGGTAAAAGCAGTTGCTAAAATTCTCAAACAGGTGACAGTGAGAATGAGAATGAGACAGACTCTGAAAGAGCTGCACAGACAGAGAGAGAGAGAGAGACACAGATAATGATTAGCACAGTGATCCAGTGGGACAGTGCGAGGACAACTGACTGAAACGGTTGTCCAGCTCGACATAATGGAGTTCAAAGCGAGCTCGGCTTCAAATGAATTGCCGATTGCACAACAATCGTTGGGTAGCTCGGCAGTTGGGGGCACATTCAAATGGAATCGCTTGGCGAGTAACTTGACAGCACAATTGCTGTGAAATCAAGGGTTTCACTTCAGCCCTCTGCAGGTGGCACACACACCCTCCTCCCCTCTCTCTCTCTCTCTCTTTGTTGCACCCGCCTTGAGTACACAAAAAGTGTGTCAAAAGTATCCTAAGTAATCGCCCCATTTACTTGCTCACGCGCATTCAGCCACTCCTTCCCACCCGTGCCCCTTCATTGCACACTGGCGCAATTATAATTAGTATTTGCTTAAATCATTCATGCCTGCCATACTCAGTGGACATTGGTACAAACAATATTTGTATATTTTTTATGTATATGTGATATTTTTGAGAGATTATACTTTGAATAAATAATATAAAATACCAAATTTATATTATTTACTTCACAATTAATGAGCAATTAATATGCCACAACCCGTTTCTGGAGCCTTTGCCCCACTGTGCGCACTTGCCAATCGAATCGTTATGGCCTGCGATGGACAATTATTCATGTGCTAGGGAAATGAGGCTGGCCACGGGGTCACCAACTGGTTACGAGCACAGCTGTTATGCATAGCCCAGTTTGACCTGCGACAACAGAAATGTCAGAGAAGCTGACGCGGTATAAAAAGTAAGTTAATGTTTCTGATCGACAGAGACCTTCACCAATACCCCAAGAGCTGCGACATGTGGTGAAGGGTATCTGGAGGGGAATAGAGACAGAATTTGAAAGGAAGGAATCTACAGAGTAAGAGGTAAGTGAGTTGCACATGCTGCAACTTTGAATGCATCTAGTTTCCATGGAACATATTCTGTGCATTGAATTGTCATCGGTATCTATAAATACGTGTACCCCCAATCCAGGTTAAGCATAACGTGTGCAATGGGATACTTACGCACTCGTTGCGATTGCACGGATTTTTCTCAGAATTCAATTGCGTGACTTCTGATTCACCCTCGGCACCTGCAGCCCATCGTCTTTTCGAAGAGGGTATCGGGTATCGGGCATCGATAGGATCAATTATTTATACCAATCATAATCATGACACGTTACGTGGCCCGAATTAGCCAGGCACATTGTCCCCCAGCGTGTTAAGCTATCAGTTCATTGATGCTTATACAATGTTGCCCGAGGTGGGATTTGTCATGCATATACAGAGATGAGATGCCTTGGAATATTAAGGCAGTAAGTAAAGAAGGAGGGGAACAAAATAAGAAATTTACTTATCTCATGCAGTTTATTGTAATATTTAATAGTGAAATGGGGAAAATTGTGATGGGAATAAAACGTTTGAGATTAATCGGTAAGTTTGCTTTCTCTCTTGTATATTCTTAGTCTGTCTGTTGTAATGCAAATTAGTCTCAAATTAGTTACTGCGCTTAAGAGCTTCCTTGTTAAAATTTAGTGCACATGCTTCTTATTGCTTCTCGCTCTTAATAGGTCGAAATTAACTGGTTCTGATCGATATATCGCATAGTTTTCTGCCGATGTTTTTTATTTTTTAATATATTACGCCTAAATTAATATAATAGGCAGTTTTCTAAGTGAATAATATGCTTATAAAGTTAATTAAAAATCGGACAACTATATTTAATTGTTATTCTGACAGACAGAAATGAAGATTTTCAAAAAATAGTTTTTCTGGTTTTACAAAAGCTTTCTACCAGTTTTAAGAAAATAAATGCACCTTAACTTAAGCTCCACAAACGCTTTTCAACTGCAAGTTCGCACTTGGATGAGCTATGCGATAACCAAATTCAGACCCAAAGCTTTACGAAATTTGGTATTTTTAATGAATGATAAAGTAAATCAGAGCAGACAGAGGAACAGAAAGACAGTCATAATTCAAGACTAATTATACCTCCTTCATTTGAACTTATTCCAAACATACTATCGGAAAAAGCTTTCGCGGCGAGCTTTTGTTGACTTGGCTAAAAGCTTCGACTGCAAGCGAATGCGCAGTGGCTCTCAAACTGTTGCAGCAGCAGAGCCAGTAGCAGCAACAAGGTTAACTGACTGGTCTGGTGAGTTCCGATGCGGCCTTAACATTTGAAGTTGAGTTTGCGACGATTTCGATTGCGATTTCGCGCTCGCCTTCGCCTTCGACGATAACCGATAACCTCCACAGATAGTGTAGCATCTGTATTCAGAATAGAATGGAGCATTTCTATTCTAAGCAATTCGTATGTTGCATTAGCCACCGATAACCCCCTGACCAGCAGCACCACCAATCCAAATCTCAAGCAGCACATAGAAATATATACATATATAGCATGTCTGTATGTGTGTGTGTGTTTGTTCTTGAGCAACTTGACCCAAATAGTGAAGCTGCCCGCCTGATATGCTCCAGAGCTCTATGTACAACAGGTCGCCTCCGATAGGCAGCTCTGCTCTCGGCATTCGCATCATCGGCCGGCAATTACTGCCCAGATTCAAATTATTTTTAGACGCCTCTTTATCTCTACCGGAAGCCACAATTAAAATCTTTTGATGAGCTCAGCTCAGCGCACGACGCACTACGTTTTTTGTTGGGCTCCGCGAAATAAATGAAAAAATGAAAAAACCACTAAAGAAAAAGAAGAAATTCAGTGGCAAACGCAACGCGGCCATTGGTTGTTGGCGGCTCTATGTGGTGCGGGGCGGGGCCCCACTGCTAGGCCGCTTGGCGCATGCGCTCAACGGCGGCACATCCACAAGGCGCCAATGGGAAGGCCGCCTGCTGTGGGTGTCGGCGGGGTGGCCAACGAGTTAGACTCCTGCATGCGATGGGGCGAGGTAGGGGTGTACACCCATCGGTCGGTTCGGGTGCCTCACGATGTTGCTAATTGGCCAAAGCAGCAAGGCGAAAATGCCTCAACTCTTTCGATCTATTCGGAGTGAAGGAGTTCGAGACGGATAAATAAATTTATTGGGAGTGTGAAGTGTTCTTAATAAATACGAATTGAGAACTTATGGAAAGCTTTTTAAATGAAAACTATTGTAAAATAAGCCAAAAATAATTTTTTCTTTATGTTTTTTATTTAAAAGATTTTCTCAAACTAAACTCAATATCAAAATAAAATGATTTCAAGAAAATATTTTTTTAAATTAACTCGAAGTATTCTCTATGAAACTAAGAGCATTATTAAAACTCTTGATTTTTATGTAATAAAATTCCAAATTTGCAGAAGCAAATCGTATGTCTGGAGTATAAAATAGATATTTCAATATATTTATTGTACAATACATATGTATGTAGAAACTGAAGCTGAAATATTCTTTCGTTGAAGAATTTGAAGAACTAATGAAGGGTATTTAACGGTTTCAAGAAATTCCTTATAAGCTTCAGCTTTAATTCTACTTTTTATAAGATGATAATAATGAAGAGATAATCATAATATAAAAATAATATTGTAATGTGATATAAGTGTAATTAAAACTATAAGGTATTAATTTGTATATTATATATTATGGTACAGTATTATATAACAGAACTAAACATAGCTTAAGTTTGCCGTTAGTAAGTTGACATTTTTATGTATTAACTTTCAACTTTCTTTGCATCGATATATCCATATCCATCTAATGTTAAATATGATTTCTGGCCCTTAAGGGGTTAAGAGTGCCGCTCTAAAGCCTAAGTAAACACTTACAAAAGCGCCATCTGCCGTCTGGCAGACACACACTTGGTTATACTGTGTGTGTGTGCGAGTGTGCTTTATCAGTGGGTGCTGCATTTAGGTGGCCGTTTCGGTGCTGTTGGTTTCTTTACACTTTTTATCAGTTGACCTACAGAGCGACAGTGACGTCGACGCTGGCGTTGACGCTGCTGCTGATGTTGTTGTTGTTGCTGCTGCTGCTTGTGCTGCCGGCGCTGACGTTAACGTCAACTTTGGCGTTGCATTTGCAGCTTTTGTTCCAGTTTAGTTTGTGCCCGAAGCTCTGGCAACGATAAAGAATCCGGGGTTGGGCCCAGAAGAGACTGCAGCGACTGCAGAGACTCTTCATACCCATTTCGCCATGGGACTAAATTGGTGCAGGCAGAGCAGAGCAGCGCAGCGCAGCGCAGAAACTTCGCATCCTGTTGCCGATAAATAAGAAAAAGAGCCGGTCGCACAAGCGCAGCGCGATAAACATAGCAGCTGCAGCGACACACGACGACGGCGACGACGCAACGCAGCCACCCACGCCACGAAGTGCACACAGAGAGAGGCAGAGAGAGAAAGAAAGAGAGAGAGAGAGAGTGCGCTCTCGGCATGTGCTGCCAACGTCATTGGCGACTGCGCGTATGCGCTGCGATGTCTTCAGCGAAGTTGAGACTGCTTGAGAGAATCAAGTTATACCCTGTAGTCTACTGCGTGTGAAAAGGGAAGCATCACTCAAATGTTAGCTGAAGATGATTCAAGCCAAGTTCTAGATAAGACCTTGATCGCATTGACAACAAATAAACATTTTTATTGATATATCAGACAATACTATAATATAATAATAAATAATACATTTTTATAAATATGTTGCATGTAAGTATTTATATATACCATACCCAATTGTAATGAGTACAGAGTGAACATAACAAAGAAAACACACTAACTTCGTCCGAAACATTTACACCAACATAGCACAGTGGGCTCAGTTGCACAAGGAAAGAGGAAGGAATATTTCCGAAAATTATACTTTGTCACACATTACTAAAATAATATTTAATTTTTTGTTACTTTATTTTATTTTTAATTTTGATTGTCTCATTCGCATCTTATGATAACAATTAAACTTTAATAGTCGAAATTTGACACAAATGATTTTTATTAAGTGTCCCAGCAAAATCTCATTAAATTAATGCAAATTTAATTAAATTAATGCCATTGTAGCTTATATTGTTACTATGTCACAATCAGTTAAAAATAAAGTGTTTCTAGGAAAACCCAAATTATCATAGAAATCTGAAAAAGGCACCATTTGTTTCATGCTGACGTAAATATCATTTCGTGACAATTATGGCAATGCGAATCGTTTTACAAATTTTATTATTTATTATTCAAAATATCGATATTGAGAAGTGCTTTGATTGGAAGTTTGAAAATCAATTATGACTTATCTGGCATGGAGAAATATATTTGATATGAAATATGTTTTCTGTCGCAGGTTCAATGATTCACAAAGTCACAGTGCTCAAAATAAAATTCGCTTTAATTGAGGTCTTTCGATTTCTGAAGCCATAGACGAGTTCATACACAGAGATTTGGGCAGATCAAGTGCCTTGCTGCTGATAACGTTGGACATGGACATTTCATTTACCTCGGCAGAAATGTACTGTACATAGGAATAAACACATTTATGTTATATATATAGTATTTATGTACTTGAACCTTTAAAAATATACTTAATGTATGTATGAACTTGATTCAGCTTATCAATAACGTTTGTATGGGTTTTTTCAACCTTCTATTGACTTCATTCATTTTTTGGGTGAGGAATTTTTAATTTTATGAGAACTCTAACTTTGCTGTCGATAAAGGTATTTATACACATACTTATGTGTATACACATATGTACATATGTGTATGTATGTATGTCTGGCTGCGTAGACATGAAGTAAATCCTAAAGGTTAAGGACGAATTGGAATTTTTATACAGTTGTTGAAGACTTAACATACAAGAAGGATATTTTAAAATAAATGTATTAAAATATTCTATATATTTATATACAATGCAAACATATACATTTCATATACACAATATTTATTTATTATGCACAAACACACATGCATATTCATGCACACGTGCCTGCATTGATTTTCGGCAAACACTTGTTTGATGGTGTTGCGCCACTGTAAAACTTGCGGCCACTTTGCACGTTGGCTCTGCCCGCAGCCACCGCTGCCGCAGCATTAGTGCATTTGGCTATGTGCGCCTCAGTGTGTATGTGTGCGTGTGTGTGTGTGTGCGTACGTGAACGTGCGAGTGTGTTCTGTCGTGTCGTCGCGTTGCTCTGCGTCTTCGGGCTCTGTTCGCGTTTCGCGCTCGCCGCTGTTCGTCTGTGTGTGTGCGTGTGTGTGTGTGTTGTCTTCGACGGCGTTGTCAGTAGCGCGCAGCGCAGCGGCGTCGCTGTCAAAGTTCTTCCAGTTGGACATTCGTTTGCGCGCCGTCGTACGAAACGGTCGCACAACTTTCGGTGCGTTGCTCTGGGCCTGTGTCTGTCTCCGTCTCTGTCTCCGTCTGCGTCTCTGTCAGTGACTGTGACTGCGACTGTGACTGTGACTGACTGCAAGCGACTCTCGGCTGCCTCAGCTCGACTGGTTGCCTGCCGCCTGGCCTGCCACACAGACATTCAGTTCCCTCAGTGGTGTTGTTGTTGTTTCAAGTGCAATTTAAATTCGTCTTCGCCTTCGTTTCTTTTTTTTAAAGTGCCCACTAAAAAGTGCTAATTGTTTTTTTTTGGTTAAGCGATCACGGGATGCCTCGCCTGCCTGGAAGCGCGCGCGCCTCGCAGGATCGAGATCGAGCAATTCCCCACAGCGTCCGATCACTCTGCTGGACTCCTACACGAACACGAGTCTCCAGCACAGTAGTCGGAGAAAACGTTGATAACAGAAACAAAATCCAATTCAAATTTCAAACCGAACCCAAATCCGCAAGTGGCAATCGGCAAAAGCTTTCAAATTTCGATAACGCGCGCGATAAAGACAAAAATAAAAATAAAAAAAAAAAATAAAATAAAAGATCAAAAATAAAAAAATCAAAAATAAATTCAAAAACTTCTAAAAATTAGAAAAACTCGAGCAGAATTTTCGCATGGCAGTTCAAAAAGGGACAAGCAAAAGATTTGAAGATTCGCCAGGATTGAGAAAGAGCAAGAGAGCGAGAGAGATGTAGAGTGTCTTTGCGGCACTTCGCAGAACCCTGCGAAGAATTCTCCCGTTCTTCCGTTCCGTTTCGCCTGCTCTATCTCTGCTTCTTTCTCAGCCCAGCGTTTTCTGGCGAATTCGCGTCTTACATTTTTTTTTTGTTTGCCCATTTTGTATTTTGCTTCGCGTTTTGCTTTTGGCTTTTGGTTTCATACCATTTATTTTTGTTATTTTCTGCTGATCTTGAACATTTTTCGTACAGCTTATGCGTTTATTATTTCGCCAGTTCCTACTGATCAGTTTCGGCTCAGGCTGAGTTTCAGATTTAGCAGATTTTCAATTTCGTTTCTCTCTTTCTCTCTTGTCTTTTCTATATCCCTAGTCCAACTCTCGCAGTGCCATAAACATCGTAACCTCTTTTTTTTTGCCCCACCAACGTTGTAAACGCAATAAAGAAAACCAACGCCTCGAATACGAACCCAAAACTGCCTACCCCCCAAATAAATATAACCAAATAACTGCCAAAAAAACATAAACACACTCAAAACCTCAACGACTGAAGAATGGGATCGCCGGGATCCCAAGCGGCTGCGACGCAGCGTCCACAGCTGTCGCTGCTGTGGCGCCTGCTCGTTGTCGTCCTCGTTCTGAATGCCTGCCAAGTGTCGCTGATCAATGCCAAGGTGAGTACCACAAAGGGGAAATCGAGGGGCAAACGGGGCAACGATCGTGCACGATCACGAACCTTTATGTTGAGAACTATAAGGGGAAATCTATTGAGGGGTAACTGGAAATTGATCGTGAGGATCTGTAGATCAAACACGATCGGTAAACTTTTAGTGGGAAATGATCGTGAGGCGATCCTCAGAACAACAAAGACTAAGATACTCGCAGTTTTAGCATCATATAGGGATACACTGATTCATATTGACTTTGACTGATCTCAGTCCTGATCTTGATGATATAAGTAAGTTAAATCACTCTGAGCATCAGCTATAAAGATCGATTTGCGCATGATTAGATAGTGTAGAAATTCTCTGGAAATAGAGAGCTAATCTTGATCACTTTCACTGACGTTTGACATAGGAAATTCCATGAATTCTATATTCGGCAGATCGTATCAGCTATAACGAGATCTTATCATTTACTATGAATCCCAAAGATCTCGCAGCGATCTCACTGATGTGAGGCATATATCGTGAGGCGTAAAGAATTCGTAGCATCCGCCGGACTGATCTAGTTTTCCCCTCTGGCGGATGACACAACACCTTAACGCTAACGAACTTGAGCTATTTTACATGGCGAATACATAAATAATATGAAGACAGACGGCAGACAGGGGCCACTAGGCCCCCACAGACACAATTCGTATCTCTCTCTCTCTCTCTCTTTTTCTCTCTCTCTCTCTGTCTCACTGTGTGAGAAAACCTGTAGTGCTCAGAGTCTTGTTGCTGACCTCAGATCATTTGTAACAAATTAATAAAAACAACCAATGAAAATTAAAGAGACATAATCGTTAATAACAAGAGAAGTTCGGAGCTTGAAGCACGCCTCGCACTTATCGCCAGATCGGAGTTGGTTCTACACTTCTTACTCTGTGTGCGTGTGTGTGTGTGCTCATTTACTTATACCGGATTTGATTGCGACAATTTTTGTTTGCTTTTAATTAAATGAAAACAAATATTTCGTCTGTTAGCCCCCGAGATGACCCTAATTGGTTCGCAGGGTTATCTGCAGTCCCGAAAAAAGAAGATGAAGGAACATTTGTTTGTTCTCAATTCAGAAATGATTCGGTTGCCAATTTCGAATATTCGTACATAGTATTTACTTTCGTTGATGTCGCCAATTATGAGAGCCGAGCGATTGTTGCCCATCTGATTCGCCTATCTATGTATGCAGGGTGCCCATGTGTGCGTGTGTGTGTGTGTGTGTGTGCGACTGATAAGCCTTATCATCGAGTTAATGACATGTAGCCGTAGTCATCGTCGTCGTCGCCGTCAGGCATGAAATAATTTCTTAAATTAACATTTCATTTCATTTCATTTGACTCGAAGAAAAACATGGAAGAACTTTCAAAATATGTGCTCCCTCTCTCTCCTTCTCTCTCTCTCTCGCTCTCTCTCTCTAACTTGCTGTTTTTGACTGCCCGATCGGTAGATCAGGGGTTCATTAACTGTACAGCTCGCACTGTGCCTGTGTGTGCGCCTTTTATCGCATCGGAAATTGAGGCCAATCGGCCTCGGCTTGGGTCTAAGCCCTGTAAGTGCCTGAGCCTTATCAATGCCCGAGAAAGAATCTCGCGTAATTCTGCAAAAAAAAAGCACATACATATATATATATATATATATGATGTGCTTATGCTCTGCTCGTAATGAGGTCATTGACAATGCCCCCTCCCCACTCCATGCAGAGTGCAATGGTGTCTTGGGTGCATCGCGTCGTATGCGTAATATGCCAATGGCTCAGCGAGAAGTGCAAATGTTTTTGTCCTAATTAAACGATCAAGTTACCAGTGTGAACTACGGCCGACAGATGGCGCCACTGGCAGTTAGCTGCAACATGCTAATCGTGTGATATATACTTCAAGAGAGATATATACACATGATCTGCGGGAATCTGTGTATCTCCGAGATTGACATATGTGGCCTGCATGTCATCAGGTTTCTTGACTGCCGTTGCTTACACTTCTTACCCCTCTTCCCCTTGTTCCCCTTCTTCCCCTCCTTCCCCCTCTTGCTGCTCTCGCTGTCTGTCAAAATATTTGCAACGACAGCAAACAGTTGCCACAGCCACAGCAGCAGTTTGTGCCGCACAGCGAATCAATTCTCAAGATGAATTCTCATTTCGCTACTTTCGTCTCTCCCCGACTGTGTGTGTGTGTGTGTGTGTGTGTGTTTGTTTGCACAACATATGGACGCAAGATGTTGCCACAGCGAACACATGTGTCCGTTGCGCCTGACATCCCTGACCAGCTCTCCTGCCCGCCCTCTCTCTGTATCTCTCTATATCTGTTCGGCTTTGCTCGTGTGCAAATCACTTTAGAGCCGTAACGGATCAAGCATAAATACACCAAGCATATCCCCGAAATGCGTTCACTGAATATCTCTGCCCCTTGAGTCAGCTAAAGTTCTCCGAATTCTACATCGTATTCCCGAAGAGTCTCTTCAAGTGCCGCTGAAGTGATCGATTGCAGAGTTAGAACACATTTTCCCCCCGTATCGCATTTGAACCCGAATGCAAAACAATAGAAACGTTTTTCAAGTGCAATGCATCGATTGATCGATAGATTGCTCAGTTCAGAACTAGGAAGTTTGCTGATGTTGAGAGTAAATATTTATCTGCTGATATGAAACTTCACGCTTGCCATATCAATTATGACAAAGGGGTCACCTTAGACGGAGACAGAGAGACCGAGAGTTGTTCCGGGGCGAAAACAATTTGCGAGTGCGACCAAACTGTTTGCCACTCGACGATCCTCAAGTTCAACCCGAACCAACTAGCCTACTCAGCTGCACACACACACGCACTCTCCACGTGTGTGTGCGTGTGTGTGTGTGTGATAGGGTGAAGTGTTGGCTTTGACAATTGGCAGCAACTGGCGCTTCCGCCTTATGCATTGCAGTGCGCCAGCCAGGGGCGTGCGGAGAGGGGGCAACAGCATCAGCAATTAGTCATCCAGTTGCACGATGAGAAAGGTGTTTGCAATTTAAAGTATAACGCGCAAATTGGGTATATACATATGCATATATGTTCAGGATCAGCAGGGTGACTAAGAAGCAAAGCTGAGCTGACTAGGTGGAAGTTTGTAGGAGGTCGTAAGCATAGCAAAAAATATGGATCCTTGAAGGTTGTGGATGCTACTATTATTTATATATACTGTATATACTTTATATATATTCTGGATCAACATCTTTTTGAGGTATCAGTCTAGGTTTAACTTTACTGAATATCTTTTCTTCTAGCGGATACTGGAATGAAAAGATTCTTTTCGTGCTAAGAGTTTTAACTTACTTTAAATAAAGAGCATTGGCTATATATTTATATATATTCATGATCAGTAAGGCGACTTTAATTACTATATATTTGCACTATGAGCTTCTGTTAGGGCTGAAGGTCCTAATTTACTGAGAATGTATATACTCCATACATAGGAAATATATTCATATATATGCAGGATCAGGGCTCTATGAATAGGATATATATTCAGGATCAGCAAAGCGACCAAGTAGCCAAGCTGAGGTTGCCTAGGTAAAACTTTTTGGTATATCTCTACATTTATAAGATACATGTCACATATATATAGGATCAACAGCCTAGTTAAGCTGGTAGTTCCATAAACAACTCTACACGGTATGCAGGCAACTTGTTCTGACTTTATTCTTGTTTTTGCTTGTCTTCGGTCAAAACTGGCCAAAAATACAAAAACAACGAGTCCAACAGCTGGCCAACGTCCAACAACATTAGCAACAACAAGAACAACAACAACAAGAATAGCAAACGAAAAACAAACAAGCAGCGATGTATGCATTTTGTAATAGCCGAGAGTCTGAGGCAAACGTATTGTGGATATAAATAGTCCGCCAACTCGACGCGACAGATACAAGATACAATATCTAGAAGATACAATAAACACATAGAATTTTATGTAGAAATTTGTAAACGAATTAGAAGAAGAGCACGCGATGAATCCACAGAGCACAACAAGCAATTCAAAATGAATGCAGTGAGGTGCAAAAAACAAATTGATGGACTATGAGATGCCCTGTAAGAATCAAGAAACTCAACATTACCTCTAGGGACAATGTGACTTTCCTTTGATACTCGTAGTTCTTTCAGTTCATAGTTCTCAGTCAACTTTCTTTGATAGTCGTGCATACCCGCCTTGCACAGTCCAAATACTCGCACTGTTTGTTTTTTTCGGGGATAATCTCAATTGTTTCAAGAGCTTTGAGTTTGTTTTTGATTTTCCTTTGATTTGAAGACTTGATCTATCAGTTATTCGATATGATTGCCCCTGCATAACGAAGTTCTTCTTCTCCACGATCTGTGGCTCTGTACAGGCTGCACAAGTGCGCGCACACTGCGTGGGGGATCCCACACCAATGCGATATATATATATATATATGTGTATCTGTGTCTGCCTGGCTGGGTAGGTAGCTGAGTCTGTCCGGTTTTCCTTGCAATTCCATTGACCATAGACTAAACAGAGCTGAATAACAAACTTCGCTCGCGGCAGGCGCCGGCGTTGCTGTAAAGCGTTTGTGGACTCCCCCCCTCCTCCTTCCTCATCCCCACTCGCTGTTTAGTTATTTTTGTAATCCAATATTTGCTTGGGATGTCGCGATGCCTCACTCACACACACACACACACACACTCAGAAGCACTCACACACACTCGCTTGCACACTCACTTCTTCGTTTAGACATTATGAATAATAATTGTTAGACTTTTGCATTGCGTAAATGTTGAAAATAGAAAAAGGCAACAAACGACAATGAGAAATGTCTGCCCGCCCCCCTTGCCACGCCTCTCCCCTAGCCACCCCCAACTAGAACTGTCGCAATTTTGCCTTTCAGTTATTACAAAATGCTCGAAACGAACGTTGGGAGAATGTTGGAGAGCACCGACCAAGTGGGCCAAGTGGGGTCTCTCCACCCCTCTCCTCTTCACCTCCCCCTGCCGGTCTCCATCTCCCTCTCCATGCATGTCGGGGCGACTGTCTATGAATATCTATCACACCATTTATTTGCCCAAGTATTGTGTCATCCAGCACCAGCTGCCAGATGCAATTAACTTTCTGACCAGCCAACGGCAATAATAGCACTGGCAAGGGGCAGAGGGGGTGTGCAGGGAAAGGGGGGAACTAATATGCAAGTCTGTAAAAGTATTTACAATAAAACATTGCAATGAATACGCCTCAATCATTAGAAATGTTGCAGAATTGCATTTTAATGCCGAATTTCAATTGAAGATGCCCCACCCTATATTTGCATATATATAGTATATAGAATAGTTATGATCGCGATCACGATCACTGTCAATAAAGATTTGCGAAGATGATGATGATGTGAGGATATAAAAATATATCGCAGCAATGGCAAACAGAACTGGTTCCTCTATTTCCAAGACAAAGACAGTTCCAGTTTTTCGCCGAAATTTCGATTTGAATCTTCGAGGTTTTATTAATGTTTTCCATTTGCTTCATTTATCTGTTTCGTAATTCATTTATCTATTTCGTAATTCATTTAAATTCAACTACGAATAATAGAGAATTTGTTGGCAGTTATTGAATCGATCGAGTCAAATGTTTTCCATTTAGATCTGGCAATAAATCTGTCACTCTCTGCACAGATTAACCTTGCATATGGTGCGATATGCTGTACGATATATTGTGCGATATATATATGTATGTATCGTGTATCGAGCCCATATGTGAGTTCAATTAAAATTGCCCAATTGTTTTTGGAAAAGTAGCTCCAAATTGGGAAAGAGGCCCCAGCGATAAATCACAATCAGCACACACGCTTTCGGATCAAAGATGAAATCTTCAGTTCGGGGCTGCGCCTTGTCTGGGATGTGGCAAGGAGGGATGTGAGTGTCTGTCTGACTGGGTGTGGACTGGGCCGGGGTGACATCAACAGCTGCAACTCTTCAATATGCGCCAATTTATAATCGCTTTATTAATCTTGTGTTGAATTTCGTTTATGTTTTCGTGGAAAATGAACGAATGGAAGAAGGCTGATGGGTCACCCGATTGTCTTACTATATATACGTATGCATGCCAGTTGCATCATCTCCAGATTCAACTCGCAGCTGGAGCATGACGTTGTCAACAAAAACAACAACGAGAAAGAGAGAGAGGGAAAGAGATAAACAAATGTTAAAAGAGGGTCTTCGCGCAGTTCTGGAATTCATCAATTTCAATTTATTGAAATCGAAATTTTATCGAAATCGGGGCGGGCTTAAACTCCCAGACACTTTAACTGCTTAGTCAGTTTTTTTTCCTTTCGATAACCAAACTTTTTATGAACGATTTTCACTCTAGTTTGATGGAATTATAGGGAGTGTTATTTATTTATTATTTTCCCATATTTATAATGCACAGACGAATAAGAAGTCTTCATCGCTTCAACTGCCCTTGCTGTAAAGGAATCTATATTTAAATATATATATTTATTTTTACTAATTTGCATAGTCTCATAAACCCTTCGCCCTATGCCGCCTGAGGCTTGGGTATTAAAACACCTTAAACAATTAATTGGTTTCGGCCTTTGCCAGCCAATTAATTAGTAAACAAAGCATTAAAATCAAAAAATCAAACGAGGCAGCAATAAATGCATAATTATGCTAATCAACCCCCCTCCCCCGTTGCCCCCAAGATATTGCATATATATTTATGTAAACAAGCGAGCGGAAACGAAGCTCGAACTGCGAATACTCTGGGAATTGGAAAACCTAAGTCGATTCAACTTTATGCCACAAATCGATAAAGTAATCGCACAATTTAATGAATCAGTAATCGGTTGAACTCTTTTAATATATATATGAATATAGTAAATATGAATATAAATTATTGATTTGGTAAACTAAACTTCATTTAACCTAATAAATATATATGTGAAAATGATATACTTTACGACTAATCGATAAAAATATCGCACAATATAGCGATGGCTGATTTTCGATTTGTAGAACTGTCTAATTGCTTTCTAGCTTTTTTTCTGTTAGCCATATTGGCCAGTGAATTAGCTTTGGTGATAGTGCTTCTAGTGGATGTTCTTGTTAGTTATTGTTGTTGTTGTTAGAGTCGTTGTTGTTGTTGTTGTTGCTGTGTTGTCGAATCAATTAAGTGAAAAATGTAAAGCGCTCCACATACATTGAAGGAAAGGAAAGCGCATAGTTGAGCATTGCCAGTCAATTGCAGATAAGATATAACTCACGCACACTCACACACACACACTCTCTTGGGCACACACAGACAGATACACACGCACACAACGGCGGCTGGCATAGTTTGGCTCTGCTTCTTGCCACTTGTTGCTGTTGTTTTCATGCTCGTGTCATTGTTGCCAAGTTGATAAGCCCAGAGTGCCACAGCAATATGACGCGCTGCGGCGGCACTGTCTGATAACCGTCCAAAGCCACCTGCAGCAGTCGCTCTCAAACTGTGCTAGCGATATTTCGAAACACAGGGTATTAGCTGGGAAATTCCTTATAGAGCTTCCTCCTCCTAACTTTACTCGCATTCCGGATTCACGCTCAAGCCTTTTAGATCTTCGATATCAGATTAATACCAATGCTGGCCCCATAGCTGACTGTGTGTAGTGTGTGTGTGTGTGTGTGTGTGTATTTTCGGCATGCTAATGATAGCTCAACATATAAATATAGCGATAAAAGACTGGTTGGACTCGGTGGCACTCAGCACGTGCAGTGCGAGTTCATAAATTAAAGTTTTCTGCTTTCGAAAATGAAAGTGATGGGAAAAATGAGATTTTAATCGATAGCAAGTCGATAACTTTCTATGAGGCAGTTAGAATTGAAGATAACTTGATTAATTTTCCATCACCCTCAATAAATATTTAAAAAAATTTAAGTCTTTTGTTGCTATAATTGATTGCAATCGATAACTAATCGATAACAACATTAAAGAAAGTTAGCATTGAGGATTTTATTTCTTACCTTTCCATGCAGCGACTAGATGAAATTAAAGCAAAATAATTCTATTGATGGAAATGTGATTAAAACCGATAACACGTCGATAACATTATAGAGGCAGATAGAATTATATATTTCTTCTTTGAGCTGTCATTGATCATTAAAGGTTTAAAAATGAAAGAGAAGTCATGCTAAAGATGGAAAATATGCATATAATCGATAATTAATCGATATGTTAGTTAAGCTGCATCGATCTTCAAGCGATCTTAATGACATCTTTAAGGTGAACAAGTGAACTAACTGAGCTAGTTCATTATTTAGCTGAGTAAACGGAATAAGCGTGATGATCGTTGTGGGGGAGGTGGGGTAGGGTAGGGTGACAGCGCTGATGAATCTTAATTTAATGCATATTTCTGACATTTGCATGCATTAAGTCGCGCGATCGCGCACGCTCATCTTCGTCTGCTTCTGCTTCTGCTTGTGCTTGTGCTTCTACCATAATTTATATAACTTCTTCTAGAGTTTGTTTTTGATGTTTTCGATTTTGTGCCTTTGCGGCTTATTGAGTCTGGAACCGGTTGTGGCTTATTAAACGAATCCGAAGCAGAAGCCGCACCAGAAGCGGCAGCTGTTGCCGCAATTCATGATTACGTGTTCTCTGCGGAACTAGTTGCCTTATCACTGGGCCATTTAATGGCCAAACCTCTTGTTGCTGTTGCTGTCGTTGCTGTTGCTGTCGTTATGGTTGTTGCTGTTGCTGTTGTCGGTCTGCTGCTGTTCACAGGTGCCGAAACTATTCAGTTGCTTGAACCCGAAATGTTTCTGGCTCGAATCGAAACTCAATTCAACTCGTGCACGCGCTGACTAAGCCAGCAAAAATGCGACATCCAAACGATATCATCCACACACGGATTCATGAGTGTGTGAGTGTGTGTGAGTGCGAGGTGTCGGTATCGTATGCAATATGCTGCACTCAGCATTATAACATACGCCCGACGATCGCGTGATTCTCGCAAGTTCATTAGCTTCTCCATTTTGCAGATTTCATACGGATTTCGGGGCGCGAATTTGAGATAGGGTATATCTGGCGGATAGTTCCTGATAACGATAGTGGACTTTGCGAAACGAGAAACCAAAGTTTTTATCGTAAGACACAATTGAAGTTTGAACCGCTTTATTTATCATTTCCTGAATTAAAACTATATGGAAAAGAAACCCAAAGAAGTGACGTGTTAACAATGCTAACTATCTAAGTTACTAACTATGGTTAAACAACAAGTTGTTGATATTGTTTAGGAGTTAAATACGAAGATGAAGAAAGAGGAAAGCTTGAAGAGAAAGAAAATATATTGTATAATTATCGTTAGCTGATCGATAGAACACATATATTCTCCCTCAATTAACCGTCTTCCTCAGACATTCCTCACACTTTCGCTTAGATCAATAGATCTATCGATAGATAAATCAATCTAAGCCGCAGCTTATGCTCAACTTAACCTCAACAGCCGTTGAGTCGTACTCAAGCGATCCGTTGCGAGATCAGTTAAGAGGGCTTGATTGATGGCTTTTTAATTGTAGTCGGGTATTAGCATATATAGACAAATGCCTTGCGTATATAAGCTATACAAATATATCTTCTGAGAGGAAACCGATTCGGCTGAACTGAATGTTTTAGAAACAAGTTTCGGCTCTGCGAACCCACAACGATTATATCATTTTGCATTGATTTATGCATTAATAATTCAATTAGCAACAACTTTGCGCTCATTTGTGGCTCTTTTACTCATTGTCTACGCCTTGTCTTCCCTTTGCAGGTATGTGTCGAACCAATATGCAGTACTAAAGACAAATCTCTCCCGAGATCGGTAAGTTTTCTCGACTCTTGTTTGCTCGACTCGTTTATGGCTCGACGCGAGACTCGAGACTTGAGACTCTCGATGGGCAAACAGACAGACAGCTTGACGCTTCACGCTCCACGTTCCACGCCCCGTGCTCGAACATCTTCGGCTACCTCAGTCGAGCAGTGCCACGCCCAGTTGGCGATCCCATATATGTTTGTAGCTGGGAATAGGTCACTGCTGGGCCGCTCGCCGGTCACCTAATGTGGCCATTAGCTGTCAAAAGACAAATATTTGTCAGTGTCGCTAGACCTGGCGACAGCGACAACATCGCCGGCAACACCAGCAACAGCAACAGCAACATCGTCGCGAGCAACAGCAAACAGCAACCACAACAACAAGCTGAGCCAAAAGTCAAACTTGATTTATTTCCTGAGTGTCGCAGTGTTTGTTGCTGCTGTTGTTGTTGCTGCTGCTGTTGTTGCTGTTGCTGCTGTTGTTGCTGCTGGCACAATAAACGTGCCGCCAAGCAAACTGTCAGTGTATACACACGATTTTTGGTCAGCGCCAACAGAAAAGTAACTTGACCTTGACGCTTCGCAGTGTTCGTATGGGTGGAGTGGACTCCATTAGGCAACATGTCGATGGACTTTGGAAGTCGGTAGTGCCGCAGAGCAGAGCAGAGCAGAGAAGGTAGCAAAAGTGCGCGCGCTAAATCTGAAATACACTTTACACTCCGACTAGGCAAATACATGAGTGTGTGCCTATTTGCACAAGTCGGACCTAAAGATCCGAAAGTGAAGGCGATAAAAGTGGAGAAACACCTACAAGACTGGGAGGAGGGTAGCTGTAATTGCTACCTTATTAACAGAAGATGATGCACTACCTATTTTGAATAACTAAACCAATTCATAGAGCAAAAGGTAAAAAAGGAACCCTGAATAGTTTTCCATCTGCAAATGGAGAAACCTTTTCAGATATGAAGATATTAACCAAGGTGGTACCTTACCAATAAGGTCTTATCTTCTCATTACAATTTATATTTAGGTATAGCTTGCGAATCATTAAGAGAGAAACACCTCCATCAAGAATCCGATTCTGACAACCTCTGACAGCTACCCAAGGTAGCCGGGTACATATCGGTTGCTATATAGGTGCCTAATGAACAGCGCTACAAGGTCCTACAGTTACTAAATACTTTATGGCCCAAAGAAGCGTTCGAATGTTTTGCAACTTCGGCAACAAGTGAGGTTGCCACAAGGGGGAAGGTGCCTATGTGGCATGCATAGCAAAGGTATCTAGCGAGGGCCGGGGGAGGTGGGTGAGGTTAGCCGTTTCGGTGACTGTCACTCGACACACACAGTTGCAGCTTACGCTGATGCAGTTCAAGTGTTTGAGACATAAAAGAAATGAGTTTTTTTTTTTTTTGTTTTTTTCTGTTTCTGGGTAAATGTGCTGAAGAAATCAACAAACCGCTAAAGAGGCTGCCGCTCCCTGGCCCTGCCTAGCCCCTGCCACCCCCTCTGCCCCCCTCCGTGTTGCTCTATTCCCCTGCTCGTTCGTCAACCCCGGCCAGACTCATGTCAGCGAGTCTCGCTGCAGCTGTGACAATGACAAGGAGGCCTACAAAGATTTGAGGCGATGCTTACAGGTTGAGGGGGGAACAGGGTCGGGGGGCAACAGTGGGAGCTGCTCGGTAATTACGTTTACTTGTTGTCTCCTGTCGTTGTTGTGGTTGTTCTTGCTGTTGTTGTTGTCGTCTGTTGTGTGTTGTGTGCTGTGTGTGCGGCGTAGGTGTAATGCCTTTAATAAGCAGGATGACGTTGCACTTGACGACGACTGCAGTGCGCGGGGTCTGCTTTGTTCAGCCCTGGCTGCTGCACTTGAGCCCCCTCTAATTCCCCCCACCCCCTGCCCTCTTGGCCTCGGGCACCTGCGCGCCCAGACGCGACTACAGCCACGAGCCCCATAATGAACCCCATTCTTTGCGGCCGCATTTTGAGGTTAGCTTTGTGGCCACAACAACAACATGAACAAGAACAACAACAAGAACAACAACAAGTACAACAATGATAGCACATTGTGGCATGCCCCAAAGGAAGCTCTGCGTGGCGGCACAAAACGTTTTCGAAAGTGATGCCAATATAGAGTTACCTGATTGAGGAATCATGGAGAATGTCTTGCGACACTATTGCAAACTGATTGCCACTAAAGAAAAGAGAAGCGCATATATTAAACCTCTGAAATCATTATCGAATTGCTAAATAGACGCGATATTACCACGATCAGCAGTTCATTCACGTAGGGATCACGTAATCGCAACACCTACAATGTATTCCCAGTTTATTCTGAGAATCTTTTTCTTTTGAGAATCTGCATTGGAATAACAGATGAATACAGTAATTGATAGTAATCGATTGACGCTGACTGTATGTTGATCATTGATAGTTATCAAATAAAGATGGCTATAGAATAATCGTTGTTATCGATATTTATCAATTAAATATGAATATGTAATCATGATTATTGATTAAAGCTGACTATGTGATAATCATAATTATCAATAGGTATTAATGATAGTTTTCGATAGTTTTATATTACAGCTTTGTGATAATCATAATTATCAAAAGGATTTAATGATTATCGATAGTTTTATACTACAGCTAAAATCTCTTGATATATTTCTTATATGATCGTTATCGATACTTATCGATAGTTGTCGAAAGATGACCATACATTTATCATTGTTATCGACAATTATCGGTTAGAGATGAATATATTATATTTAATCATATTAATCGATTTTAGTTGACTATGTTATATTCATATTTATCAAAAGGTGTTGATGGCAATCGATAGTTTTCTATTAAAGCTTACGATCTCTAGCTTATTTTTCTTACATGATTGCTATCGACAATTATCGATATTTTTAAAATAAAGATGACCATACAATAATCGTTGATATCGACAATTTTCGATTAAAGATGCTTGATACGTGATATATATCGATTATGGCTGGCTATGTGCTCAATATCTTTTTGTCAAATGAAGTTAGTCGATAGTTTTCTATTAAAGCTGAAAATCTTTAGGTATTGCATATATCTAACATACTTTTAATCGATAGTTATCGAAATAAAATGAAATATAGCAAACAACCCAATCAAAATAAGATGTGAAGTCCAAGTTAATCATAATAAAATGATCTATGATCGTTACTACTTTACAACTCTTGCAGCTAGACCTCTCATCCAAGCAGTCCCTAACCGGCGTCAATCTATGCTGGCGCTGTCGCAGCCTATTGGCATTTGTTACTTTGTAGTGGGCAATAGGCAATTGGTAGTTGGTAGTTGGTAGTTGGCAATTGTCAGTTGGAGAGGGGGGACAATGACAACGTGCTTTGCATTTGCGGAGGAGTGCGCCGTCGAAACCGAAACCAAAATGCCGCGCCCACTTGGTGCGCCAAACACGTCGCCAAAAACAATCAGTATCGAATCCCAGTCTCAGTTCCAGTCTCTGTCTGATTCTCGCTCCCTGTCGCAGTCAAGTCAAGTCTTCAGTCCCGTCTCGTGTCTCGCGTCTAGCTGGAAGTGCGGCTACTTTATGGGCCTTCAAATGGCCATTAATTTATACAGCTTCTATGCAGAGTCAGTCAGCTATTCAGTTAATTTGTTAGTCAATTTCCATTCTCAGTTCCTCCTCACTCCTCATCCTCCCGCAGTCCACGCCCATTCGCACTTATTCATTCTGGCTTGGGCATTTGGCATTAACTTTCCGCTTGGCATTTAGCAAATTTGGTAGGCAGCAAACGCTTCTCTAGACACTTTATGAGTTCCTCTGCTTCTTCTCCAGAACGGAGAGGGTATCAGTCGTTTGTTTATGGTTTCCCCTTTGCGTAAATTGATCAATGATACTAGATTACATTATATCATACTTATGCCATATGCCATATACTTGTATATATATCACCATCAGTAGATTTGCCTTCGGTTTACCCAACTCCATCGAAATCACACTCTCGCACTTATTCGATGAGGTAATACTCCGTTGGAGCGATAAGCTCAATCTGGGTGAAAATCCCGCTACCCTAATGCGACAGGGTACGAGGTCGTTACTGGGTTCCAATCCGATTCCGATTCCGATTTCGTTACAATTCCGATTCCCACAAAATGCGACTACTCGGCTCTCGGCTCTCGGCTTAGATAAGTTAATCGTCAACTGTGCGTTGGCTACGTCAATATTTAATTTATTGATATTGCTGGGCTGACTTGACGCTTCACTTCACAGCGGCCCCACCTCGCCTCGCCTTGCCTTGCCCCAGTACAGATGAGCAACGCGTTGACCTCAAAAACGCGGTCAGACAAATGTACTGCCAGAGAGACTGACAGACTGACAGTCTAACAGTCTGACCGACACGGGCCGGACAGTCCATGGCGAAACTGTAAGCATCCACGGCAATAAGTATGATCGATTGCCGTACTGTGTGTAAATCATATGCAGCCTGTCGCGGCCCAAAGGCCAGAGGTATTACGATTGGCTCTTTATGTTCTCCTGAACAATGTAATGAAATATGCATGCACATGGCAGGGGAATGCCTGGCATCGAGTGACTACTCTATGCTTTTCGCCATACTATCTTATCTTATCTGATATATACAGGTATATACTGCCATCATCTAGATCTGAGATGGATTTAACGCTGCTTCAATTTGTTCCACATTTTAATAGAGAAACGTAGATAAGGCATCATTGATTTGAACTGGCAAGAGATACGTAGTCTGGCATCAGCTGACTGGGCATGTTAAGTTGCAGCTGTTAGCCGTAACTGTTAGTGCAACTGTTAGTGCTCTGTTTCTGTTTACATTGGAATTGTTTAGCTTGCCAAGTCGTAATTGGATAGTTTAATTGACGATGGCGTTGGCGATGAGCGGAATTTGATTTTTATTTGTTGATATTGAATTTCTAGACTGCAAGTTCGTCATGTTAACATTCCTGCAATGGGATATAGTCGTAGTGCCGGGTACATTGACATATTCGACAACAAGTTCACTCAACTTGTCGGTCGCCTCTCCCTCTCCCCCTCTTCCTCTGCCTCTCCGTCTCCCTCTCGATTCGCAGTCGAACGGAGATCGCATTTCGAAATACTTGCTCGTATTTCTATAAGCAAAACACACTCACACTCGCAGGTACGAGTACTCGCACGTATGATGAATGTAGAATTCATATTCATACCCTGCTCTGCTGTGCTGTGTTGTGCAGTGTAATCGCTGTCGCTTCCACGCGGCCCATAAGGAAGTTGGCCACACAAAAATGAAAATGAAAATAAAAATTGAAATGGGGAATGGAAATGGGAATGGGAATAAATAAAAATAACACTGAGCTGAGAGGCTATTAAACAATAACTCAACTATGTGTGCTTACGCAGTGTGTGTGTGTGAGTGTGTTTGTAACCACACTCAGTCATTCATTCAGTCATTCACTCACTCAGTCGAGGTAATTAAGTTTGGGTTTAAAGTTTAGGCTCGGGCACAGCAACAACATACGAAGTATTCACATTTAAAGGCGCACTGTGAAGCGAGTCGCAGTCACAGCGCAGTCGCAATTGCAGTTGCAGTTGCAGTGCCGTTGCTCGTGCCAGTCACAGTGATCAGTCACAGTCTGCAGTCGGTCGCCAGACTGACCTACAACGAAGCTGCTGTCGCTGTCGCTGTCGCTGCCTCTGCTGCTGACTTGCCGGCGTCATAGTCATCGTCGTCGCCGTCGCCGTTGTCGTTGTCGGCTGTGCGTGCCTAATGAGTTGCTGTAATTCTAAACCCAACAAAAATCCAATATATATGTATATATATATATTTATGTGTATACATGTGTGTGTGTGTACGCACTAACACACACCAAGTGCTGTCTACGAACTGACTTTGAGTAACATCTTACAAACCTGCCCTGCCTCCCCCTGGCTTATCTCGCCTGCAGTTGTTCAATTGGCCAAATACAGTGTTGATTGCCTAAATGAGAGCCATAATGTATCCCCGACTTCTTAGGAATATATATGTGCTATATCTTTATCTGTATGTTTATGAAGTTATAGAGCACCGTGCATTGCTCTCTATCCCTCTCATACCTCTGCTTGTCTTCAAGTCATTTCAGGGACTTACCCGACTTCATAGAAATATTTATTGCATATTGATAAGAGAATCATTCTCGACTTGTTGTTGAACAAGAACTTATGGGCATATATATAGTATATTAGGACCTCATGAACAAGAACCTATATATATATATATATTGGGACGCAATCGCAAATTTGTCGTGTCTCTCTTCTTTTCTTTCACCTCTCTCCTTACACCATTTCTCTCCTCCTTTCCCTATATCATTCTCTGTGTCTGTTTCCATCAATTTGTGAAACTGGGGAACTGGGCAATGCACTTGAAACAATTTGAAAGCCAGACAGGAGTGTTTATAGAGAGGTCTGTCTGTCCACTGACAGTCTACCTGTTTGACTGTCGTTCTCTCTGTCTCTTGCTGTCTGTCTGTCTGTCTTTCTAACTGTCTCTCTGACTGTCTATCGCTCTCTTTGTCTAACTCTTTGTTTCTTTGTCTGAATGTTTCATCTTTCTCTGCCTGTCTGACTGTCTCTTTGTCTGTCTCTCACTCTGTCTGTCTGTATGTCTCTCTGGCTCCCTCTCTCTCTGTCTGTCAGCCTCTCTGTCCGTCTGTCTCTCTGTCTGTCAGTCTGTCTGTCTCTGTCTATGTGTGTGCACATTGGTAGCTTTGCATGGACTTAAACAAATTGCACGCAATTAAACACGCTCCACGCGACGTCGTCTCGCAGTCGGCGTTGCCATTTACGATTTGCATCTGGCCACCGGCGCAAGTGGCAACAACAAGTCGCAGCAGCAGAGAGAAGGGGGTTACCATAAACCACCTCCTCCCACCTCCAGCTCCGGCTCCGTCTGCAATTGCAACTTCGAATTTTCGGCTGAAAACTTAGCCATTTCGTGGCTATATAATTTAGCTGTCAGCATCTTGATGTTCGATTCGCCGTTTTTTGATTAATGTGGGCTGTGCGACAGCAATCGAGTCGGGTATGCTGGCCCTCAAGGCACCCTGCAAAAGATGATGCCAGCAAGGAACAGTTTGTGCAGCTGTTGAGATTAGATAAGAGTGTGAGCAGGCAGACAGGCTGAGTATGTGGAGTATGCACGAGTTCAATAACAGTTCTTATCTCAGCTGAGATCTAGGTAAACTACTGACGGGGCTAACTACTGATTACTAAACTAATTTCATCAAGATCCCATCCGGCCATATCACACGGCTAATCTAATAATAATACAGTCCAAAACACCTCACGAGCTGCCCCCACTCGTGGCTGCTCTACTCTGTACAGTTAGTAATGATGATAATCATCAATGTGTATTATCCATGATCGGCAATCGACAATCGACAATCGCGCTGAGGGGCAACTTGACTTGGATATGGATTCATAGCCGCAACTAATCGCGTATAAACACTGCCCCCAGAGGCGCCGTCGCTTATGCATTGCACACGATTGGCGCAAACCGATGTCGATGTCGGTTTCGATGTTGCCAGAGTTGCCTCAGTGGCCCGCAGACATTATGAGCTATGTATGATATCACCATCGTCATCTGCATTGTCCATGACATCATCGACTGGCGCTGCTCCTCAGACTGCAACTGGGACACAATTTGGCAGCGATCTCAAGCCAGCTGGGAGTGCGCACGACTGTCTGCATACCCTGCCGAGGCACTGTCACCTTCTCTGGTGTGCAGTCTCAGCGATGACATAACCGAGTGACTTACTAGCCGTGCGACACAGCTCATCAGTCGCTAAATTAGCACTCACCTGTCAGCGGGCACAATGTGCATTTAGTCACAACTCAAGCACTCAAGTCAGACGCGCTCTGACGCTCTGACACTGACATGATTTGCTCCGGCGACGGGACGGTAATGAAGATGTATTTACGATTTTTGTACGTTAAGAATTACAAAAGTGTGCGTCATTGCACTGGCTGCACTGAACCTTTTTTCTCAAATATTCCATTATTTATCTGCCATTTAGCCTAGTTCTCTGGAACCACTCGGCCAGCAGTGACTAAATTTCATTTGCAGACTTTTTAAGATCTAAGGAGACTGAAATATTTTTCAAAGTGAATTTATCTTCTATTTTTTCTCAAATATTCCATTATTTATCTGCTGTTTAGCCTAGTTCTCTGGAACCACTGGGCCAGCAGTGACTAAATTTCATTTGCAAACTCTTTAAGACTCAAAGCAACTGAAATATTTTTCAAAGTGAACCTATCTTCTGTTTTTTTGTCAAAAATGCCATTATTTATATGCTTTTTAGCCTAGATCTCTGGAACCACTGGGCCTGCAGTGACTAAATTTTATTTGCAGACTTTTTAAGATCTAAGGAGACTGAAATATTTTTCAAAGAGAATTTATCTTCTTTTTTTTAAAATATGCCATTGTTTATCTGCTTTTTAGCCTAGATCTCTGGAACTAATAAGCCAGCAGTAACTAAATTTCATTTGTAGACTGTTTAAGACTTAAGGCAACTGAAATAGTTTTCAAAGTGAACATATCTTCTGTTTTTTTCTCAAAAATGCCATTATTTATATGCTTTTTAGCCTAGATCTCTGGAACTACAAAAGTTTCAGTGCCTAAATTTCATTTGCAGACTCTTTAAAACCTAAGCTTACTGAAATGTTTTGCAAAGTGAATTTATCTTCTATTTTTTTAAAATATGCCATTATTTATCTGCCATTTAGCCTAGTTCTCTGGAACCACTGGGCCAGCAGTGACTAAATTTCATTTGCAGACTGTTTAAGACTCAAGGCAACTGAAATGTTTTTCAAACTCAACCTCTCTTCTGTTTTTTTCTCAAAAATGGCATTATTTATCTGCTTTTTAGCCTAGCTACATATAACCTATCCGAGATCTCTGGCACTAATTGAGCAAGCCAGCTTAAGTTAAATGTGCAACCTCTTAGTAACTAAAGGCAGCTCAAGTTAGCTTCAAAGTTCAAGTATCATATGTTCTATATGAGTTATGCCGAAAACTATATCTTGCATGTTTATCTCGGCTCCAACGTTGTTTAGCATAATTCCCTGGCATTTAAATGTCTCACTTACGGCCTGCTGGCATGATATGCCCTCAACCAGTGTAAATTACTCCTCCTGCCCTCCCTCTTCACCTGCCCCAGAGCGAAGAAGCCTTCTGGCTTCGTCCATCCATTGTTGCTGTGGTTACAAGGTCGCTGTCTGGCGTTTTGGGCGGCCGCAGAAGGGTTAAAAGGTCAGATTGCTAATTGTGCTGCACACAGGAAGCTGCACCTGCGACGAAGAGAAGGATGAGGGAATGAAGGAGCAGAACGAGAGGGGCAGGGCCAAGTTGGTAGCCAAAGTTTTGGACAAATTCAAACCGTAGCACACATTGGCCACACACAAAAATAAACTGAACTCCGAGTGCAACCTTTCAACAACACAACTTTCTAAGCGAAAGAGAGAGAGAGAGAGAGAGAGAAAGAGTGGGGAGAGAGCGTGCGCATACTTACAGTTGGCAGTGTAGTGTAGTCAGTCAAGTGTTTGAAAACTGGCCAGAAGGAAGCCAAAATGTTGCTGGCTGTAAAAGTCAGATGGATCTGGTTCTGCTGGCCTGCAACAGTGAGTTATGACTAATTGAGCTCAGATTTCACACCCGCCCTCCGCTCCCCCTAGCGGCGAGTAGGCGCAAGACTTCTACAGGGTCCTCATTAGGCCGGGTCCAAGTTGGGAGTCGTGAGTCCTGAGTCGGGTAGGGCAATGTCATTAATTAATATTCGCGAAAAAAGTAACGAAACGAAATCGATAAAGGAAAGATACAATTTGTTTATGATACCAAATACTTGCCAAGGTCGATACGAAGGTTGTGACGGGCAGGGGGAGGTGGGGCGGAAGGAGGGTGCTCAAGTAGGAAACGACAGCGAACTGCAGAATTTCAGGTAAACATATCAGCAGAGCACGCGGTCTTGGAGCGGCTTATCAGCCGGCTGTGGTTGGCTATAAATAACAGCAACAACAACAGCAGTAGAAGCAACAGCAACAGCACAGCAGCAACAACAACATGCAATAAAACGCACAACTACAACAGCAACAACAACAACCAAAAGAGCAACAGCAGCAACAAGTGCTGTAGGAGCACAAATTGCGTAAATGCTTTTTATAGAAGTTCAAGTCATTGAATTTACTTCCTCAAGACCCAAATGCGGCCACACTTACACACACGCACATTCACACACATACACACACACACAGACAGGCACACGCACACTCCAATTGGCCTTTCATAATCAGTTATAAAACCCACGCACACTCGCACAGTCTGAAGGGGGCAGCACAATTTGAAGTTGCCTTGATGAATTTGCCTACCCTCAAATTGTGAACAATAAAAACAGATGATAAAAATTAATAAAGAGAGAGAATGAACAAGAATTGTAAATGACAGCATTGGCAACAGCAACAGCTACAGCAACAACACTAACAACAACTCGCGTTAATTGCTCCAAATTCGGAATCACAATCGAAAAGAATGAATGATTTACCACGAATTCAAAACAATTTGTCAACTTACATTGAAAGTAAATGAAATGTTTTGTAAACTTTTCAATTGAGTGGGCAAAAATAATTGAAGCTGGACACCCTGTGTGCTACCCTGTGTCCGCTGACTTCATGAGTAGTTCTGTTACAGATGAAAACAAGAAATTCAACTTGATGTTCTTTTAGAGAAAAGGAAAGTAGGCTAGTTAAGTGTTTAGTAATGTAAAAGGGTGCTGTGCACACTGTACGCCCTGTTAAACACCCAGTAGAAGTTTATAATCTTCTTCTATTCCAGACCAACTTGCTGAGATCTTTTAAAGTTAAAGCGGCAAGAGGTACCAATGAGAAATGTTAAATGAAACACCCTGTGAGCTACTCTAGTTAGTCTGACTGTGATATACCGAATATCTGTTGATCTTGTGAAGACTAGAGAAAGAAGAAGGAAGAGAGAGAGAGAGGAAGAGATGGCGAAACAGAGAGGATCAGGGAGATAGTGAGGTACAGCGAGGTTAAGTAGAGCACCCTGTGAGCTACCTTACTTAGTCTAACTACACTATACTCGACACCTATTGATCTAGAAAAAGATAAGCAGAGACACAAAAGAAGAAGGAGATAAAAGGGGAAAGGGTACGGCTAAGCAGAGCACCCTGTGCACTACCCAGTACACTCTGGCTGCGCTATACCAGATACCTGTTGATTCACTGAGGAAGAAGCGCAAAGAGTGGAAGGGGAAGATAGATCTCTATCTCGAGGGAGAGAGTAACAAAGAGAGAGAGAGGGAGGGAGAGGGAGGGAGAGGGAGGTAGAAAACACATGTGGATTGCAAATGAGCCACCCAAGGCCCCACGCCGACACGAGTCAAGTATTACACACACTTTTGGCTTCCCCCAGCTCTCTGTGCCTCGCAGCTTCTTCTTCTTATTATGCTTCTGCTTCTGCTTCTTCTTCCCGCTGAGCGCTGCCAACTGGGCGCGAATGCTGAGTGCATTAGATGCTGCAGCGCGGGCCTTAAATCATTTCTATAAATATGCCCCGATTCGACTCGAGCATAGGAATGCAAAATTAATAGCAGGCACACTCACACACACACACACACTCGCACACACATATGCACAGACGGGTGTGTGTGTGTGCTATAAAGTGAGCACGCGGCAAAGGGGCATAAAAAGCTGAAGGAAAGGAAGAAGCGACTGAGTACCGGCATTACGATTACAAGTATTACAAAATGCTTGCTCAAGTACACACGCACACACACATGCAACACACTCGCACACACACACACACACGTGCAGAGGAACACACACAAAATACGGCACATTAAAAACCGCACATAAAACTTTGCAACAATAAAATGCGCAAAATACCGCGAAGAGCAAAGTGAGAAAACAACAAAAAGCCAAAAACAAAGCAAGAGAATTCTCGAAAAAAAGAGGAGGCAAGTAGAAGAAGAAGAAGGGGAGGGAGAAGCAGGGGGAGAACTGGCAGCAGCTAACAAAATGCAAAGCATAAAGTATCATAATAATAATTAAACAGAAAAACGTGTAGAGCTTTCGAGATTCGTGATTCGAGATGTGAAATTGCGTGTCAAGCAACAGTTTTACATGCCACACACACACACACACACACACACACTTGAAAGTAAAAAGCGCTCTTAACTTTAAGCAACTTTAGATTTTTTTATATGCCTCGCACACAATTAGCAGGAAACTCGACGGGGAGCAGAGTTGACAGGGTCATCAAGTGGCGACAACATTAGTGCCGCAAATTAACAGGGTATTTCCACTGTCAATGATTTGATGACCGCGGAGTTTGTGGTTCAGAGAAACATCGGGGATTACCACTGTCAATATCTGATATTTCTTTGTATAATTTATCGATAGTATAGTTTTTCTAACAAAAATTAATCGATTTGAGCAATTTCTTATTCTCATATATTGCTTGCTTTTTCTCATTTGTCGTTTGTCATTAGTTATCGTTTTTCGATTGAGATCTTTTATCGAAATTTACTTTTATTCCGTATCAGGGCATAATTATTATGATGTGTCATCGATAACTTTTTTTATTGTGTGCTTGATTATGATTTTTTATCGAAATTGATTTTATTTTGTATCTTCAAATCAATGTTGCGACAATTCATCGATTGTACAAGTAAAAAAAAGTCGATAAGACTTTCGTGCAACTATCGATACCTTATTGAAATCGATATTTTCTGTATCCTTACTATATCTTTGAATCTAAGTAAGATCTACTAAGATTTTAAAGAAGTAGTTAAGTTCTCACACCATAACCTCAAATTCCCACCAAGTTCATTCCTTGCCAGGGTATCTACTAGTCGTTCCTCCCCTACACTTCCCGAAAAAAGGACTCTCTTTTATCGAAAATTTGCAGAAAATTGTAAGCGGGCGTGGCACAGGGCAAGGAACAGTTCAAGTAGCTAATGCTCAATTACAAATTGGCCACGCCCACCTCCTACCAGCACTACACTCGATGGTGGCGAATTGCCTAATGCAGACAAATGACATTGAAAACGTCGCTGGCACCTGGCAGGCACACAGCGCAGTGTGGCAGCAGCATCATCATCATCTCTGGTGGCAGAGCGTGTGGCAGAGAGTGCGGCACGTAGCCTCAAAGTGCCACAAATTACGCACGCAAATTGGCTTTGTTGCTGCGCCCGCCTGCAACGCGACTTCAACGCTGTTTTTAGGCTTCAGTCTCCAGTCTGTTGTCTTCTCCCTCCCCCCTTAATGTCTTCCCTCTCGCTTACTCCCACGACTTGCATATGCATATCAGTCAATAGTTTGGCCCGCCAACTGGTCAAGGGGGAAAGGGAGGGGGCGTTGTGGCCATTAAACGTGGCTTAGTTGATCAAAAGTGTTTGCCGGCTGCCAACTAGCTCAAGTTGTGTGACGAGGGAGAGAGGAGGGGAGGGGAAGGGGAAGGGGGTGTGTGTGTGGCGCCACAAAACTGACAACTTAATATGAGCCACCAGGCAAGTGACAACCAGCAAGCAAGCAGGGAGGGAAAGAGGCAAGTAACCAAGCAGGCAAACCCTACACCCGCCACCCAGTGCATCCCCCTCGCCCCTCCCCTCCCTTCCTTCCGCTTGCCACGCGGCATGGGCCACATCAAAAGTCAGCCGACAACTTAAAGGCGTTAATGGTCGTTTGTTTTATGAGAAATTGCCAAAACGTGAGCGGCATCGGCAAGTGGCAAGCCATGTGGCATGTGCCTGTCCCTGCCTGCCACACGGCCACACGGTCGGCGTCAATGTCTCTCCATAAGTTGTAAAAATCTGCTCCAGCTTCTCTGTTACTGCGCCCGTTCTGCGCCTGACTCTTCCTTCCCTCTGCTGACTCTGCCTGGCTCCTTGCTTGCACTCCTCCCTCTTCTTCTCCCATCTACTACTTCCTCTTTTCTCTCTTTCTCTCGTCGCGACAACGACTTTGTATAACATCAAAGCGCCAGGATCAACAGTCGACGGGCGTGCTTGCTCGTTCCCGTCTCCTTTTCCTCCTTCTCTGCCCTCTCTCTCTCTGCTGCCTAAGCTGGAACGTGCTCCAGGACAGCGCGCAAACTAAAGACAGCAACAACATTTAAATGAGCCGCGCACTGCATCACATTCCCATTGTCGTGGTCGAGTCCCTAAACAAAGCACAGATTTATATCAAGTGCCTCTGCTCGAAATCTAGCGGGAATTTTTAGCCTTAACTCGTGCTCCACTTTCGGTACAACGATTTGCATTTCCATCTCTGTGGAAGGGACAGCCACATTCAGGTTCAGCTTCGGGTCCAGTTTCGGTTTCAGCTTCAGTTCCAGTTGCAGCTTTGGCACTATGTTATTTTTTAGCTAGGTTAGAAGGTTAGTGAGTTTAGGAGAGAGAGAGAGACTTTGCCTTTGAAGAGCACTTTCTATGAAGAGTTGCATAAAGTGAACTGATGAAATGCAGATGATAAAGGCTTTGTGATTTGCTTTTGATTGGTATAATCATCTTTTCTTTTAGGTTAAGTTGGGTTCTTTGTGAGGTTAGAGTTATTGTCTAGTTAAGGTCTTTGTTAAGTTAGTGTTTTTGTTAGGTTAGGCTTTTTCCTAAGTTAGGCTCCTTGTGCCTAAGCAAGCTCTACTGCTTTCAACTACTTGACAACACTCTATAGAAAGTCGACTATGATAACCTGTTGAAATTCATTAGATATAGGCTTCTTGGAGTTAAGTTAGTGTCTTTTTTAAGTAAGGGTTTCTTAGGCTCCCTGTTAGTTAGGTTCCCTGCGCCTAAATAAGCTATCCTACTACTAAGAAAAACATGAGTTACTTGACAACCTTCTATAGAGAGTTGAGAATGAGAACCTGTTAAAATGCAGTAGACATAGGCTTCCTGATCTACTTTTGATTATCATTAAAATCAGTATCTTCAGGTTAAGTTAGGTTCTTTATACAAGTTAGGTTCTTTATTAGTTAGGTTCCTTGTGCCCAAGCAAGTTTTACTGCTGCTAAGAAATACATTGACTATGATAGTCTAATGAAATGCAGTAAGCTTTATTATTTACTTTTGATAAGCATAACAATCATTTTCTTCAGGTTAAGTTCGACTCTTTTTACAAGTTAGAATCTTTGTCTAGTTGGGAGCCTAAGCAAGTACTACTTATACTAAGAAATACTTGAGTAATGTATTACACACTGCTTAAATTTCTATAGAACAGCACAACTGAGTCAGTAAACCATTCAAGAGTAGCCAATGCTGTCACTTTATTAGTCACTTGCATTTCATACAAACCTAACTGTCAATTCATTCTACTATCTCCATCTGCTGAATACTCTTGCCACACACAAACACGACACTAAAATACAAAAGTAATTTCCTGACTAGGTGCAGGTCGAGGGTCGCAGCAGACAGGGCAACGGGGGCAACTCGCCAGACCCTGTTGAAGGTGGATGACAAATCAAAGATGTGAGAGATAAAAGGGAATGAGCAGCTTGACTAACAGATGATTTAATTAGAAATAAGAGAGGAAGAATATGAGAGTACAAACAAAACTAACTAACAACTCACTGCAGTATATCATTTGAATGTACAGGGCATCACCTAGTTTGGCATATCATTCTCAATTGAAACTCATCTTCGATTCGTGGCACAAATCTTGCACATAAATCAATCAAATTTGATGCGCTTTGACGGCACTTTGAGCACTTGAAATACGTGGCAAGCGGATCTATATCGAATTTGTGCGATCTGATACGGGGAAATATGCGCAATCTGCGGCTTAATTCGGTTTGCCACTCGAAATAGAAACGAGAAACGAAGACGAAGACGAGAAACGGGAAACAGAACGGCAACGAGAGACAAATTAAATCAAAACAATTGCAGCGATCTACACTTTAATTAAGTCAAGCAGATCGCAATACGAGCACACACACACACACACACATACGTGGACAGAGTCTGCCACCCACACAATTGAATAGTTGGACAATCTATTTTGTGTACTAAACATTTCCTGCTACGTTGACCCGACAACAGCTTGACGACTCACTTCACAACATGCCTGGCAATTTGCACTGTTGCCCAGGTCCAGGTCCAGGTTGAGGTTGCGATCCAGTTGCAGATCCCGCTGCAGTTGCAGATGCCAGATTCCAGATTCCGAGAAGATGAAGATTGACGCGCTGCACTTAAAGAGGCCCGTAATCATTTCGCAGGCGTCAATTGCTTTGCACTTGCCCCACAGACCGAAATACGTGCGCGACTTGCACTTGATGCTGCCTCCGCTGCCGCTGCTGCTCTTGATGGATATTTATATTAAAGTGCCTGCCCCCCTCCCCCTCCCTCTGTCTGCTTCTTGCACGCACTGTGGGCCGACGGGGCGTATGCGCAACTTGCCTGCTGCCATTAGCCAGAGTTGCCAATTACCTTGACGCTGCTTTTTAATCAAATTTGCACAAGCTCTTCCTGCCTCTGCCCCCTCCCTCCTCCCTCCTACTTCCTTAGCCGCCTTTTACTAATTGTGGCAACAACAACAATAATAATTTGTGTCTGCTGTGTGTGTGTGTGTGTGTGCGCGAGGCGCCAGTTACTCAGTTAGTCAATCAGTCTATAAGTCTTGCCGCGCTATCGATTGCTCGCAATTGTCTAGGCGAAAAGCGATTTTCAGATTTTCGCATTTTCACATTTTCACATTGTCTACATGCGACTAGATGAAAATAAATTGCCAGCACACACATGTGCCGTTAAATTTATGAGCCACTGGCAGTGTGGCCAACGAGGGGAGCGGCAGGGAGGGGGGAGAAGGGTGTCAAGGAGGCAAGTCTCGCAAGTTGTAATTTCTGTATACCCTGTACACAAGGAGGAAACTACGAACAGCAAGAGGGTGTAACAAGTTGTAGGTATGGAGGAGAGAGAAAGGGTGAGAGAAAGACGGAAGGAGAGAGGGAGGGAAAGGGAGAGAAAGGGAGAGAAAGAGAGAGAAAGAGAGAGAAAGAGAAAGAAGGAGAGAAAGAGAGAGAGAGAGAGGGAGAGAGAGAAAGAGGGAGAGAGAGAGAGAGAGAGAGAGAGAGAAATAGGGGAAAAGTGGGAGAAAAAATTTACAAAATCTTTTATATTCTTTAGTGATCCTTTCAATAAAGTTGCAAAGGTCTGTAAATGTTCTATCCAAATCCATATAATGACTAATAGATCCCTTTAAATGTATGTAATATATATATTCCTGTTCAACATAAAGTAGAGAAGTAGTTCTAATATACTCACGTCTACTTCGATACATTACATAAATATTCCAGTTCAAGACTCTAGGCTAAGTCTGTTTAATGTTATTACCAGAAGAGACACATGTATGAGGCCAACTTGTATGTATGTTATACACTTCATATATATATTTCATATATTCTTGTTCAATACTTCGATCCTTCTTGCACCCTTATCAAGTTCATTTCTGCTCAGTCTACTCGATTCTACTGTGCGAAGAGCCTTTATAGGGTAAAAACATGTGCTTATAACATGCTATATAGCATATATATTCTTGTTCAATATAGAAATATATTCTGTTATCTGTTGTTATGCATGTCATCTGTTGCTGAGTCCATCTAGGAGCTGCAAATATGTTTATATTACTATATATATTTATGCACTTACTAAATTTATTCTTGAACAATATCTTGATCTCACTACAACCACCCCTTTCCCCTCTTGCTTATTATGACCATCAATCGCACAGCAGCAGCTCAAGCTCAGCTCAGTATTCTCTGACACTGCCTACAGGGTATCGCCTGTGTCGTCATTGCCTGCCCCGCTGGACGCGTGCTAACGGTTCAGTGCTGCAGGAAATGAGCGAAAATCATTGTCTATGTCTGTGGGCCGGCCTAATTTGCCGGCAAAGTCTCTCATTGCATTTTTCGGTTCGGTTTGCCTCGACGCGCTGCGGTTCGCTTTGATTTTGTTTGATTTGCCTTTTCGCTGTCTATTTTCGGTCGTTTCTGTTCGGGTTCAATGAACGCCTCAGACCAGCCGGCGAAAGGGTAAGTGAGCGACAGAGACAGCAACACAGTGGGGGAGAGTTGCAGTTGGAGAAGGAAATGGAAATGGAGAGGGAGAAGGAAGAGAGGAGATGAGGAGAAGAGTCAACTTGTGTGGAACGACACCTGCAGTGACCTTGAGGACCGTTTCACGTGTGTGTCTGTGCCGCATTGTTCGACTCACTTCATGTGCAACAAGTGCAGTCAACTGTCCTGCTGACCCTTCACCTCCCCCTGCCTCTACTCCCCCTCTATCTCTCTCAGGCTTCCCTTCTCACTCGGCTTGTTGTGCTTTCATAAATCTGGCAATTGTTTCAAGGACATTTTGCGGGGCATCTGCCGTGTCGCGTCGTCTAATTGCTTGCACTGTGAAAATATTTAGCACACGCTGAGTTTGTTTGTGCAACGCTGCGTATGCGTAACAATAAATTATCTCGCTGCGTGGGCCTGCCTGCCTGCCTGCATGCTTGCCCCCAGGCTGGCACTGGCTTATATAGCTCGCCACATGCAAGGCAATCGCCACAATAAACTGTGCCACAAATCTGTGTCAATTGTATGCCACATGCCACATGCCGCATGCCACATGCGAATCTTCCATTTAGTCAATTATTCACAGACCCCACACGAATCAGGTGACCATGATCAGATCCCGAGATCGGAGCAATTCCCCGAGTGAAGAATTGGATTCCTTCTCAGTCCTCACAGCCTTTCTTCTCTTTACTTAATTGTCCCTTAATTCCATTAACAACTATATCTCAGAGATAGATATTGTATTTATGGTATTATATGAAAGATATGATATTTATGATTATAAAGAAGTCAAAGCAAATCGCTAGAAAGTCCATCAAGCCTCCTTTCAAGCGAACACTTCCTTTAGATGAAGCTAACTCTTGAAATGTTTGTATAAACAGCGTTAAATGAATCAAAATGAATACGCATCATGTGAATAGCATGCCCAACTACTTGTGAGCTACCCTGCATACCCTGCAACTACACTTTAAAGGTATCTCTGCCTCAACTCCAGTCTGTCCAAGACGATCTCGACTTTGACAACGACAGAAAAAAACCTTCTCAACACACTCACTTCAGGCGATTGATGTGATTTGTACACATAAACACACATTCATACAGACACTCACTCACTCACTCACACACACAAGAGCAACAAGAAAGCGGCAATAAGTCGAAAATCTTGAAAACAAAAGTTCCCAAACGCGACACGTGACTATGCAGTTTTATAAGCCAAGAGGGCCGCAAAGGCTCGTAGAGTTGCCAAACTGATATCGATATGGCCTGACTAGACCAACTTCCCCCGACCCCCCTTCCCAACAGTAACATTACTCCCCCTTCCCCCTCTTTTCCAAAGTCACTTCATGCCTGCCTCCCCTCGTTCCATTTGGGTCCAGACAATGTCGCAGACGAAACGTAGACAACGTTAAAGGCAACCACAAAGCAGACAAACAAAATGACAGCAACAATAACAACAGCAGCAACAACAACAATAGCAACAACAACAGCAACAAACAACAATAACAGCAACAACAACAACAGAAGCATTGCAAACGGAAGGCATGAGAAAAATTGCCGCACAAAAGTTTGTTCAACTTTTGTTGTTGGTTTTCCTCGTGTCGTCGTTTGATTTCTGTCTCTCTCTCTCTCTCCCTCCCTCTCGCTCTCTCTTTCTTTCCTACTGTCTCTGTTTCTGTTCTGTTCTGTTGTTTTTTCGTGTTCGTGTTTATAAATTTCGGCAGAAATTCAAGTGGCTCAGTTCAGTTTCCGCCTTGGGTTTCCTTTGCGGTTTCCCAGCGCGAGTCTCGACAAGATCGAATTGACAAAGGAATTGTGCGCGAAGTCACAATGAGAATGAGAATGAGAATGGGAAGAGATACACAAGAAAATGCACCCAACAACCCATCCCCCTGCTTCTCTTCTTCACTCCCTCCCTTTGTTAAACACGCCCAGGTATTATCGGAAAACCTTATCGTGTCGTTTATCAATGAAAGAGGCCTCCTCGAATCGGAATTGGAGCAATGTGCGACAAGTTTCCCAGGCAAAGCGATTCAACATTCTTATGGGAGGAACGGAGAGAGAATCTTTTCGACTTCGAGAAAGGGTTGGAGACGAACTGAATGAAAGAAAGACATTGGCAAATGACTTTACTACTGTTGCAAATATGTATCTGTGAAGGGAGAAAGATATGTACAATATGCCTGATAGATATGATATAGTCTTTGCCTATCTACATACACAATTCCCCCCTTGGCAGCTGCAAATTAGCAGCAGAGAAGAGTCACAGTAAAGAGAGAGAGAGAGAGAGAGAGAGAGAGAGAGAGAGAGAGAGAGAGAGAGAGAGAGAGAGAGAGAGAGAGAGAGAGAGAGAGAGAGAGAGAGAGAGAGAGAGAGAGAGAGAAGACTAAAGACAAAAGAGACCCGACACGACGCGGCTCGACAAATAACTTCGTTTACGAGTAAAGCAGACAAGCAGATAAGATCTGATATAACACATGTACACGAGTGACACTGTACAGGTTGTATGCACATGTCTGTGTCTGTGTGAGTGTGTGAACGTTGGACATTGGCACTTATCATAGAGCAACGATTGAAATATGACGTAGCCGCAATTGAAAGAAAGGAAGAACGAAATGGGAAGGGCATCAGCTGAGGGGAAAGTGGGAGAATGAAATCTGGGGAAGGGGATGAATCCGAAATCAGTGCTGGAAATTGAAATTAATTTCCCATTAGAGAGTGAACCGATAATATGGTATATCGTCGAAAGAAAGTATATATCGATAAAAAGGGAAGAAAGGAGAACAAAGCAAAGAAAGAAAAATAGTTATAATAATAATAATAATATAACCGAAAGTGAGAAAAATATATTCATTTACAGAAGAGAAACAGTTGACAAGAAAGAGAATTATGAGAATTTTAACCGTTTCAAACTTAGGTTTACCGTTTAAAACAAAAGTGGAATTGGCAAATTCAAAAAGTCAATTGAAAGCGAAAACTCGTGGTGAAAATTGAATACTCACCACACACTTTTAGCACAACAGTTGTGCGAGCTACTGTAAACAGTTAACAGCGCACTATGCTCTAGGTGTGTTGAAAACACTGTCAGACCATGGGCACAGTGCTTGTCAAACTGCATTGAGGCAGCTGCTGCTGTTACTGCTTTAGCCTGGACAACAACCTTAGCGAAGCTTTTAGCGCGCAAACGTGTTGAAGTTGAGAAGGAAAGAGGAAATAAATTAAGTAAAAGAAATTAATTTATTTCAAAATTAAATTCATTTAGTATATTAATATATAAAAATTGTTATAAAATAAAAATGAAACACACAGGGTATAAAAGTAAATAAAATAGTGTAAGAATAGGAAATGTAAAACATTTATACAATTATTGAATCAAGTAATATTTGATTTTTTGGTCTCATAAGACATTGCAAAGGTATCAAAATAGTATTATATTACATTTTATTATACAATATTTAAATATATTCTATATTAATACATTTTGTCATTACCTTTTGCACTTGCAGCAAATCTCAACTCATGAAGCCGATGACAAACTGTTCTTCGATCTGGAGGAGGACGACACACCCTCGCTGAGCAGATTACAGAGCAGGCTGGATGCGCAGAATGCGCCGCTGGTTGACGAGGGCTGGTTCCACCAGGGCGTGAGTCGCGTGCGTCGCGAGCTGTCGCGACTCTTTGGCAACGAACGCAAGTCCGCCAAGGCCGTCAAGCGGAAGTTGACCAAGCGTCAGCAAAGTTCCTACCCCCGTCAGCACTCGTCCGACGATTACGAGTCCGATGCGGGCTCCGGTGACGGCGACACTGCCACCTGTAAGTGATGATTCGATTCGTTTCCATTTGAAGATTTGCTAATCCCCTTCCGATTGCAGATCGCATACGCTTCTCTGTGGGGGAGCCGTACCGCAAGGAGTTCGAGGACAAGGAGAGCGAACAGTTCACTGCCCTGGCCACGGACATCAGCGAAGGACTGCGCGAACTCTACCGCCAGAGCTACGTGGGCGACGACGACGATGAGGATCTGAGCTGTAAACTGCTGCGAGTAGAGTGAGTGATCATTGGCCTCTCTTTCGCTTTACCCACTCCAACCACCCCTCTCTCTCTCTCTCGCAGACCTACCAAGGATAGATACAAGAGCGTCGTGGTTCTGAATCTGGACATTCCCTCGAACACAGCCGACTTCGAGGACAAGCTGCGCGATCAGCTGGAGCGTTACCATCTCATCGGACGCCAGAGTGCCAGCTTGGATGCGGAGTTCTCCTTCCGTTCCTATGGCGGTAAGTCTGCTGTAGAATTTCACCTCAACCTACCACTCCCACCACCAGCCCCCCACAAACCTTGCGAAAGTCAAACAGAATTGACTGCTTTGGTGTTGGGACTGCTCGCAAGAGCGACCTGTGTAAGCTTTCAACTGTCTTTAGTGAGCTTTAAGCTTCCGCCACACTCAGCTCAGTTGCAGTACGCGCAAAGCTCCTTCGACTTCAGCGTCTGTCACTGTATTCTGTAGTAATCTGTGTGCACCAACCAAAGTACATTCAACTGCACACACACACGCACACGCACACTCACACACACACACACACATACACACAAATCCGTACACCCGCACAAACCTTTTTAAAATCACGCACTGTCAGTGTGTAAACTAATATTCTGAAAAGGAAATACGCAATGATAATTAAGGTTTAAAGTCAGTTATCATCAACAAAACTGAGAACTTTTTATTTATTTTTACTATATTATTAATTGGAGTATTGAGAATTAATTGACAACCGAGGTTTCCTTTTATTTTTGATTTTTTTCGTGAGGGTAGAAGGGTGTTATAACCTTGTGACAACCGAAAATGTATTTAACAGAACCCACAAGCTATATACATATATTCGTTATCAGAATCAACAGTCATTTTAGTAAATACATTCAACGTCCGTTTGATATTCGAAAATTTGGTTGCAAACGGTTCATTAACATAGAAGTTATTAAAGAAATTGATATTTCGAAGCCTAAGCTCCTCAAAGTATGCAACACAAAATGCGGAAAACATAGAATCTGTTTATTTATAAAAAGTATTGCAATTATATACTTTAGTTGATACATATTTGTGCTCAATACTCTAATTAATAATGTGCTAGAAGAAAACGCGAAGAAAATCCTTATTTTGTTAATAAAAACGACTTTAAACCTAAATTATTTTCAAAAAGATTTACTTGACACGTCGTACGTAGACGTAGACGCTGCCGATTTGAACGGCTCATCCAGTGATAATCCCGATCCCCGAAACAACATTGACCCCGATGCCGATGCCGATGCTGACGCCGATGCCGATGCCGACGCCGATGAGGATGAAGAAGGTGATGGCTACGGGGAGGAGGAACAATGTCAATCACCCGAGGACAGATTCCAGTGCAACAGCGGCAGCCCGTTCACCGTGCAGTGCAAGTCCGTCTGCGATGGAAGTGCCCAGTGTGGCGACGGCTCCGATGAGGATAACGAGCTGTGCCAGAGGGTGTCGCTGCAGCGACTACGTTGTGGATCCGACCAGGAGGACTTCCAGTGCGAGGAGGGAGACACGCTTAGCACGCCGTGCTACAACATATGTGACAACAAGCACGACTGCGACGATGGCTCCGATGAGAGTCCCAGCCTGTGCTTTAGGCCCTATCCACAACCTTTCGAGCCCAACACAGTCGAAGTGTCGGAGAAGGAAGCCATCCCGGCCGAGCTCGATCAATGCCCCACGGAGGAGGACTTCTTCAGGTGTGCGGATGGTAGCGCAAGCATTCCCTGCTATGCGATCTGCAATTTCGTGGCCGATTGCCAGGACGAATCAGATGAGGAAGCACAACTGTGTGCACGTCGCGAATCAACAGCAGAACCAACAACCAGAGCACCCAATCCGTATGTGCCCAGGCCAGCCGAGCCCGAACAGTGCGCGACGGATGACGATTACTTCAGGTGTGCGGATGATAGCGACAACGTTCCCTGCTACGATATCTGCAATGGCAGCTCCGAGTGCCAGGACGGATCCGATGAGGAGGCACAGATGTGCGAACGTCACAGATTGAGCAAAGAGATAACAAGCAATCCCTATGACACAAGGCAGCCCCAGCCAGAGCAGTGCCTGGACGACGACGGTTACTTCCAGTGCACGGGCTCGATCAGCAGGGTGCCCTGCTACGAGGTCTGCAACCAGGAGGCCAATTGCGAGGATGCCTCCGACGAGGAGGAAGAAATGTGCCTGCGCCGCAATCCGCCAATTCCAACGACGCCAAGTGCCCCAAGGAGCACTGAGATCCATTGGCCTGGTTTGTTTCCGCTTCCGAATCTCAAACCCCTCAACGATTGTGTGTGTCTCTTTCTTACCATTGGGGATCTAATCAACTCGGCATTCTGGCCTTGCCTGGGCATAATAACGTTTTCCAACACTAACACCAAGACAACCAGCACCCAAACAAGCAAATCCACCATACATAAAAACTCACCACTACGCACACACAGCAACCCTGCATTGCAAGCTCAGCTCATCGCTCGCTCTCTCTCTTTACTACACACTCTGCTGTGTAGCTCACGACCTGGTTCATCTCTCTCGCTGTCTCTCTCTGTTTGGATTCTTCTCTCTCTCTCATTATGTTATCATCATTATCATCTGTACTGGCCACACCCTTCATTTCGCCTCTCTTGCTCCCACAAACGTGTCTCTTTATGTTGTAAGATGTCCAAGCTCTCTCTCCTCTCTCTTTCTCTCTCTGTCTCTGTCTCGGTTTCTGCCTTCCTTTGTTGTCCTCTCTTTTTCTCGTATTTGTTGTTCCTTGTCTGTTTCCACAGCAATTTTGATTTAAAACGAATTCTAATTATTTTTGTGCACTCCAAACACACACACACACCCACACACCTACTCACACACCTACTCACACACACACTCACACACACAGATCACAACGAAGAACCAGACACCCGAACTCAACCAGACATCGTTGAAGGCTCCGGCACCGATATCGGTGAAGGCGGATGTCGCGGCGATGCCACCTTTAACTGCTACGAAAGCAACACGAACGTCTGCGACGAGATGAGGTGCGACGGCAATCGGGACTGTCCGCGCGGCGAGGACGAGGAAGGTTGCCCGGTACTGCCGGGTAATGCCGGTAAAGTCACAAGTCATTCTATAAGACCCCATCTACCGCCCTCTACCGCTCGCTCACTCATTCACTCACGCTCTTTCTCTTCCTCTCCCTAACTATCTCGTTCTCTCATTGTGTCGATTAATCGAATAATCGATTGTATCAAACGAACAAAATAGCTCGCTCATTACCTTAGCTCGATTAACCCGTTAACTATAAATATCATTACTCGAAACCTTTATCGATAAACATCGGTATCATTAGCAATGACTATCGATATCATTATCGATAATTATCGGCACAGTTCTCACTTTGCGACGAGGAATATTGCCCCACGGGTAATGTCGATAAAGTCACTAATCATTCACGCTCTCTCTCTCTCCTTCTCTCTCTCTCTCTCTCTATCTATCTCGCTCTCTCATTATGTCGATAGATTAATCGATTGTATCAAACGAAAAAAAGTAGCTCGATCATTAGCTTAGCTCGATAAACCCGTAATCTATAACTATCATTATCGATAACTATCGGTATCGTTATCGATAACATAGCGCATCATCAGTTTCTTTCATTTTTTCGTGTTATTCTTTTTCCTTTTTTTATATCACATTGTGACACTTTTCTTTCTTTTGCCTTTCGTTGCATTCGTTTTTCGTTTGCCGCTGCTCTCTCTGCTTCTTTGCCCCACCTTTAGTTTGCAACGAAGACGAATTCAAGTGCGACGAACAATGCCGACCCCTGCACGAGCGCTGCGACGGTGAAACGCAATGCGCAGATGGCACCGATGAGGCTGGTTGCCCCACCCAAGAGGAGGAGCAGGAGCGGGACTCCAGACCATCCCAGGGTGGCTCTGACGATCAGGAAAGAGATCCCGAACGCGAGCCCGAACGCGAACCCGAACGTGAGCCCGAGCGCGAACCCGAACGCGAACCCGAGCGCGAACCCGAAGAGCCCGAACAACCCGAGCAGCCTCAGTGTAAGTAGCAACGCCTTATTTAACCTCACTTTCAATACTCTCATTGTTTGCCCCGAACCACAATCAAATTTATTAGAAATTTTTAAGTGATTTGCCTCGTTTCGTATTGATTTCTCTTTATTTTATTCAACCATTTATGCTTAATTGGTTTTTCGTTTTAAAAACGCTGATCTCATACGGTTTTCGGCTAATGTTATTGAGATCGGCTAATGTGACCTCCCCCCCCTTCCCGGGTTACCCCTGGTTTTACATGCCAAACTATTAATAAGCTTATGATCAGAGACCGCAAAACTCTTGAGCATTTTTCGTTTGATTGTTTCCCATTTAGCACGTTCCACATCGTTGCTAATTATGCGAAATATGCGAAAATCCAAATTTTAATTACTTAATTTCATATGGCAAAGGGTAAGGCAGGAAGGGGGGTTTATCGGGAAAACTACTGTAGAAAATCTCATCGATTCGTAGCACTGAGAACACTCTGCGTGCGTCTCTCTCTTCTTATCTCTCTCTCTTGCTCTCGACTCCTTTTGACCCTGACCCATGACTGCTAGAGCTGAGTAAATTAAAAATTACAACAACCACAACAACACCAACTACAACAACAATCTGTACAATGAGCACCACAACTGACAGCTCTACAGTTGAACGTGCCCGACATTAAGGTACCCTTCCTTCCTTCTGTTTTCTTTCTGGACTAACTTCTATGTTTGTTACCCGATGGGATTGAAATTCGGGGAAGTGGTAGATATATTAATCAGCTTAGTATAAGTAAAAATCAATAAGGTATATCTACTCTACATTGCTTACAAATCGAAGTTAAAAGTTTAATTATTAATTTGCAGTGGCGCTGGGTGTGGTAGCCAATATTTTTAATCAGCTTTATCTGCGTAGGGTATAAAGTAACCTGCATGCCAAATTCGGTGTCTCTAGCTCTTAACATAGCTGAGATATAAGTGTTCATACAGACAGACACACATGACTATATCAGCTTGTTTGATCAGGAATACATATATATATATATTTTTGGCGTCTGTGGCGTTAAAATACCCTTCTGCCCCTTGTGTGCCGGGTATATGCAGCGAGCAAATCCTCATTGTAAAAAGTGAAATTGCAAATTGTTCCCAAATGGCAAACACGGCGCCGCCCACCAGCAACGCAAGCAAACCAAATTCAAATCATAACCGCAGTTGCCACCCCCCCCCTCCCTCTTCCCCTCCCCCTTCACCACTCTCCCCCCTGGTACAGTTCGCCTGCTGTCTACGCACATGTGGATTACAATATCTATAAAATATGCCACAAAAAAGCACAAGCGCACAAGGCGAAAGTGGAGCAGCTGCGAGAGGCAAAAAGATGCTTTATAGACGCTGATTTCAAGAGGGACTGCAGGGGGAGGGGGCGTGGTGAATGGGGTCAGGGGTCGAGCGTGCGAGCAGCAGCGCGCAACAAAAACAATTTGCAACAGATTAAAATTACCCCTAAGCGTATTATAAACTTAAATAATCCGCTTGCAGTCGACGCTCAGCAACAGCCACACCCCCCCTTTAGTTGCCGCCTCTGCTTCTACTGGCACCCCCCTTTACACTCTTCGACATGCAGCGTGCTTTCATTTTGGACGAGGGCGGCAACGCTTTTACTACTCGGGGGCGTGTTAAGTGCTGTCAACGAGATTAAATGCAATGTCAGAGGTCACAAAAAACTCGCACACAACAACAAGAACAACAACAAGTACAACAGGCACACACACACACACGCACTGGCACGCTGTGCGAGAACTGTGCAAAGTTGTCCTTGTAAATTTAATGAATTTTCGGCACTTGTCGTCCACGGACTTGTCCAGGACAGGGGGTTGTCTAGGGAACTGTCTAGGGAGGGGGTAGGGGGAATTGCTGAGCTTGTGCCCGGCAAGCAATGAGGTTCTTCGGAATGACTTCGTTCATGATTGAGTTGTACTGAGCAAGTTCTCCACTCTCTCTCTCTCTCTCTCTCTCTCTTTAATAAGTCACTCTTCTTCTTTCTCAGTCTGTGTCAGATATAGACAGATATTCATATCATTTAACCTGCAAACATATAAAGCTAAGACACGACTATGAAATACTCACCAATTAATTTTAACCTACATATATGCCGACAATAATGATTCTTTTTTATACCCTCGACCATTGAAAATGGTCAAAAAAGGGTATACTAACTTTGTGCAAATGTATGTAACAGGCAGAAGGAGGCGTGGGAGACCCCACAAAGTGTATATATTCTTGCTCAGCATCACTAGCCGAATCGATTAAGCCATGTCTGTCTGTCTGTCCGGATGTTTGGATGTCCAGATGAACACACAGATCTGAGCTATTATAAAAGCTAGAGGCACCAAATTTGGCATGAAGGTTTCTGTGTACCCGGCGCAGATGAAGTTTATTTCAAATGTTGGGTACCACGCCCACCGCCCCCGCAAATCGATAATTTAATCTTTTGAGCTGATTTGAGAGCGACAAAAGATGAATAATTTAGCTGCAAAGCTACGTTCGCAATTCGTTATTTATCGGTTAAGGAGACTGGAAGTAGGCGTGGCTAATTTCTAACACACACTTTATCTATGCGAAGTAGTAAGCTATATTGTCAGCAAATTTGGTAGCTCTGGTTCTTATAGTCTTCGAGATATACGCGTTCATACAGACAGAAAGCATTAACAAGGGAAGTATATATGCACTTCGTGGTGCCTTCTGCTGCCTGTTAGATGCATTTAAGGTTGGCCAGCACTTGCGGTACCCTTCTGCATCAGATAGGAGTGTGTACAATGTAAATTCATTCACTTGGCCTGTTGGAAAGTAGATCGATCCACATCTTCGTTGAGTCATTGGAGAAACGATAAGTTGTAATCGATTTTACAGCTGTTCTATCGGTTCAGTGCTCACTTGATGTGCAAGCAGTTTCCTAACCGAGAAATTGATGCCAAACTGAATGCCAGCTGCCAATCTTTGAATACTTTGTTAAGTATTTCTCAATTTCTCCATCAGCATTTCAGATATCAAAAAGCTGTAAAGAAAAAGAATCCAGCAAAGTGTGACAATGTTGCGCTTTGATCAATTGAATACGCAATGAATATGTAATGACTATGTAATGTCATGTGTGTGAGTGTGCGTGTGTGTGTGTGTGAGTGTTTGTTTGTGCCACAGAATTGTGAAAGATCTGCCGAAGGTCGGGGCAATTCGGGGGCTCTGTAACAAGTTGAGGGGCTTAGGCCAGCGTTGATTCTTATTGTAATTGTTATTGTGAAATTCGACACTATTGTGTGGCAGTGGCAGATGCAACCAATTGTTGTTGCAGCAGAAGTTGCTGCTGTTGCTGTTGTTGTTGTTGTTCTGTGGCTCTTTCGAAAGTGCTTCATGTTCTTGCTCTTGTTGTTGTTGCTGCTGCTGCAATTGCTGCTGTACTTATGCGCCACAAAATTTTAATTATTATGTAAACTCATGCAGCGTAGAGCACACACACACATACATAGACACGCACACAGACACACACATAGACACACACACACTCACACACACTCACACACACTCACACACAAATAGACACACTTGCAATTAGGAATTCAAAATGTTGCCCCTCTTTTTGGAAACGGAAGAGCAACGTGGCAGGCAACGGGATGTTGCAGCTAGCTGGCTACTCAATTTATAGTTATGATTGTAGCTGTGTATCTGTGTATCTGTGTGTGTGTGTGTGTGTGTGGGTGTTGCCGATTGTTTGCTGAGGTTTTGTTGCGGCTGAGCTCGGTTTACTTTTTACTTTTTGATTAAATATTTTGCATGAATTCATTTCGGCATCGATTCGATTCTTTGCTGCCACTTTGCCACTTGCACTTTTGCTACACAAGCGACGGCGACGCCACCCACCAGCCACGCCTTCTCTCTTCCTCCCCCTTCTCCGTGCAACCACTGCTCTGCTAGAGCGTCGCAAGATTAGCGACACTCAATTAGCAGCTTGGGCTACGTTAACTGCGCGCAGATTTGACAGCACTACCACACACTCACACACATACAGACATACACACACATACAACCATGCACAGACACACGCACACACATGCAGAGAGAGACTGCAGACCACATATGCAAATTGAATTTGCCAGTCAGCGCTTTTCTTTTCACACTTCAAGCCAAAAAAGGGCACAAAAATTAAGGCAACGAGTGCAAGACAACAGCAACAACAACAACAACATGAGCAACAACAAGAACAGCAGCAACAACAACAATCAACAGCAACTGTTGTTAAAATTCATAAAAATCATAACTGCAAACAATAAGCGCACTGCAACACAATCCCCGCCCCGCCTCCCTCTTCCGACCACTTCCATTGCCACTCTCCTCTCTCCGCAGCTTCCTTTTGGTCTTTCTTTTCCGCAACTTCTCGGGCAGGGGAGTTATGCATGTCTGATGAGTTTACCAAATGGCAAAAAAGTGAAATGCGCGAAAATTCCGTGAGTGTTGTGCGAGTGTGTGTGTGTGTGTGTGTGTGTGTTGTTTCCGTTGCTGTAAATAAAATTAAATGGCAGCAAGTGCAACTTGTAGCTGCTCAATGTGGCAAACTCTGCGAAGTTTACACAAATTGTAAAGAAGAATTGCAAGAAGTGCATATGATAAGCCAAGTCCTTGAGGAGAATCCTCTCGAGGGGCAATGCAAGGGCAGTTTACGAGTGCGGGCAGAGGAAGCAGGCACATGAAGCAAGCAGAGGGGGCAGTCACAGCGTGCAGTGCAGCATAATCAAGCTGTGGGAGTCACAGCATACTTATTTTATGTTTTCTAAATTGAAAAAAAAGCTGCTCAGAGCTTAAGGCTAATTTTAAGCCCCAATCCACACACTTTACAATCCTTTTTAACTCATGCACTGTTAGAGGAAGAACTTATGAAGAGAATGCAAAAAAACCGCAGCTCAATATCTTGCCTGGTTCGCCTGCAATCGATTGTTAAAGCTTTAGTATTTATTTGAAAAGAAAATACTGCTTATTGCACTGCTTGCAACATTAGCACTGCTTGCTGAGCAGCGCAACATGTATCAGGGCAACGGTAAACGGGCAACGCACGCGCCCAGGCTACCCTGGCAACACACACTTACCCACAGCAACATGTTGCTCCCCCTTTGGCAACATTGTTGCCCAGCAATGAACAGCAACAACAACAACAGAAACAACATGAAGAACGTAAAGCAACCTGGTTGGCTGTGTCCGTTCAAGCGTCGCTGCCACCCACCGCCACACGCCAAGCCACCCACATGCCGATCGGCCCCCTTCGTGTGCACGGGCCGAACGTGCACAGCCAGTCAGCCGAGCCCGAGGGCCGAGGGTCGAGCGCGAGTCACAGCCCGAGCGCATCGTTGTTCTGCGCCTTCGGCTCTGTCTGCTTCGGCTGCACTTCGTCTGCAGTTCGCCTATCTTCGGGTCTCCTCAGCATTGTTGCTGGGCGCGCGCTTGCTTGGGCTGCTTGGCGCTTTGGGTTCGCTGCCTCTGCCTCTGCCTCTGCTTCCGTCGCTGACGCTGCGAGTCGATGCCGGCGCTGACTGCTCCACTGACGCTTCAGTTCAATTTGAAGCGTTTGCGTGTGCGTTACGTTCTGCAGCGACAGCGACAGCGACTCTGTGTAACTGTGACTGCCACTGTGACTGTGACTGCCATTCTGTGACTGTGACCTGCAACTGCAACTGCGACTCCAACTAGGACTGCGACTGTGGCGCGTGTGCAATCAGCGACTCTAAGAACTCTTTTCACATTCTTCGAGAACGTTCTTTACTGTTTTTTTTTGCCAGTAAGCCCAAAAAAAGTGCAAAAAGTACTCCAAATTTTGATAATTTCAATTCGTGTTTCGATTTTTTGTGTTAATTTTTTTTACTGTGCCCGAAAAACCAAAAAACAATTGCAAAATTTGTGAAAATGACAATTTTCAGAGCAGCAGCAGAATCAGCGCAGCCTTTGGAGTGTTGCCAAGTTCGCGATATTGGTCCTGATCTTAGTCTTTATACCCCATTTCTCAGCCCAGTGTGAAAGTGAAGTGACTATCGTTTTCTTGTGTGAACTTGTGAAAATTCTGTATCCATTTTAGATTCTCCCACATTATGTTGCACATCGAATATTAGCTGAATATCCAACAGTAATATATTATGATAAATGAGACGTGCTCGAAAGATTCGAATAGTTTTCAATGTCTGCTAAGAAATTTTTGGAATTTATTTTACGCGCATTTCCAAGAATTTCCCTCAATTCACTTCACTCCAGATACAAAAACTTTTGAGTGACTTACAACCTCTTGGCAAAGTTTCAAAATTCTGAATTTTCTACTCCAAATTGTGAAAAGTTGGAGAAGAAAAGTTTGCGAACATAAAAAAAGAAGAAGATGAGGAATTTCAAGTTGAAAACTCACAGATGTTTCAGCTTTTCAAGTTTCCAGGGATTTGAGTTCCCTTAGATCTCTTTTCTCGCAGCCAAGTGCATTACGAGGTGCAAGAATTCAGCAGACAGAAGACTCTTCTTGCAGTGGGGAAAAATTACTTCATGCAGCTCTCTTTGATTATTACTGCGCTATATACCCTGTATGTTTTGAAAGTGGGTGAAGAGGTCTTTAATCATCTGCGATTTCTTCCAGTTATTAAACCTGAATACAATAAATGTAGTTACGATCTCAGAGAGAAACGTCTGTCTCAGTTATATTCTTCATTCCTTCCACAGAGTGAAACAGTAAAAACTCTCTTAGGCGGACACCCAACGGCGTTTCAGCTAACTTGTATCTGCGCAAGGTATGTGTCCGCTTAAGAGAGGAAAAAATGTGCAAAAGAAAAAACAAAATTTGTGCAATAAAAGTGTCCGCTCTAAAAGAGGCATTTACAATTTGAAAAGGTGTCCGCTCAAGGGAGTTTTCTTAGTTTTTGATAAGAATTTAGCACAAATTAATGTTGAAGCTGTTCAAACCTTTATCGCTTGTGTTCCTGTGTTTTCCAGGCTATCTGACAGTCGTGATTACTTCCGCAGCTGCAGTTTTCTTTGTACAGCGCCTTGTCTTGTCGCGAGAGTGTGTAAATATTTTTGCTATCAGTTATAAATTATGCCAAATGGGACGAATTCTTCTCGCTTCTATTGATTGCCCTTCTTCTATAAGTTCCTCCACTGTTTCTCCTTCTTCTTCTTTTGCTTCTCTGCTTCTTGTTGTTGTTGTTTTTGTCGTTACTTTTAGTTGTTGTTGTTGAGGCTGTTGTCAGCTGTAAATCTTCACAGGAATCGCATAAATCTTTATATCTCTCACTGTTTCTTATTTACTGTCGCACTCTCTTCCTCACTCTCTCTCTTTATCTTCCTCTATTGTCTATCGTCTTACTCCCTGCATCTCCTGCTTTGTCTCTCTCCCTCTACACTCTCTCTTTCTCTGCCACCTTAAACGTTTCGCAGATCACGCCTCGTATCTGTCAGATACAAATCGATGAACTGCGATCGAAAATATCTAAACAGAGGCAATTAGCCTTGTCACGTGTTGCACGCGCTGACAAATTCCTGCTCGGGGGGGTGACAAAATTAGAAAACCCAAAACAATCACTCGAAACTATTTTCAGACTCATCTCCAGTCGCTGTTGAAATTCAGAAATCAGATTTGAAAGTGGGAAAATTAGGTGAGAAATCGTTTCTCTCTCTTTGTTTTCCTTCTGTTTACCTTACTCCTGCTACTTCGAGCCAACGAATTATATATATTCTTGGTCAGTATCACTAGGCAACTCGATTGAGCCATGTCTGTCCGTATGAACATACAGATCTCAGTTATTATAAGAGCTAGAGACACCAAATTTGGCATGTAGTTTACTTTATGTCATACACAGTTAAACTTGATTTCAAATGTTGCATGCCACGCCCATCGCCTCCGCTGAGCAATAATTCAACTTTTCAATTTGCTTTGAGAGCGACACATAAAAGAAATACCTGTCTTCCTTTAACTTATATTTAGCTTATTAAACTATTTATTCCTCAAAATTTCAATCCGATCGCATCATAAACAAAAAAGTTATTCAAGTCAAAGAAAACTGGATGCAGGGTATTTCGCCGTCGCGCACGCCCTTCTGCAGCCTTCGTCTGGCTTTATTTTGCCTTTTTTGCAGCGTTCGCTTTTACAAGCGTCGAATTTGAAATTCGGATTTCGGATTTGAGTTAAGGAATTCCGAAGCTCTGAAGTTCTGAATTTCTGAATTCTGAATTCTGGGGATCGTCTTGTGTCAACGCGGCACTTTTGCGCCTGCTCGGAAAATACTTTTTGTTTCCCATGCACTGGACATGCCAGTGGGGGCGGCAAGGAGGGGCAGGCTATATAGGGAGGGGCAGATGAAGGGGTGTGGGGGGGGTGGCTGAGTGAAGAGTGCAATATTATGCATCATTAATTTTAATGACTATTCAAAAAGGCAAACAGCGGCGAACTTAGAGAACGCTTAGATGCGGTTTCAATGAGCAGATGTTAACACGCACACACACTACCGCACACACACCCGCACACACGCGTACATACGGAAATAGATAGGTAGAGGCGCATCATTAACAAGTTGCCACAAGCCTGGTGCGAAAAGGCCTGAAACACGAGCCGCATCTATAACGGCATAAAGGCCTCCTACCTCTTCCCTCTCCCCGCCGCCACCCCCTTACTCCCTACTCAACTCATTAGTGGAGCACAAAAAAAGCAGCAGAAGGAGGGGCAGGGTTGCAGATAGGCTGAAGTGTGTGCAGCAAGCAGCAGTAGCCGTGGCAGCAACGCTGGCAACTGCAGCGGCTCCTGTTGTTGCCTCAACTGTTGCTGGGGCAGGCTCGCCATTGTGTTGCAATTCGCCAATTATTATGCGTAACATGTTAGGTAACCCGAAACTTGGCGGCTGCCCCTAGCCTCTAGCCCCTCCCCTGCTCTCCGCTTACCCCCTGCAGCTGGTGCTGCTCCCCATTGCCGTCGCTATGCTGCAACTTGGCGGCCACTTAGAGCCGCACAAGCTAAAAGCATTCCTTTAATGTTAACTTAATTGAAACATAGCCAGCAACAGTAGCAGCAGCAGCAGCAGCAACAACAATAACTGAGGCAGCAACAACAACAACAACTGGCGCTGGCAGCAATTGCTTTTTGTTGTATCTCATTTAATAATTGAAAATATGCAGGCAGTTTGCCAAACGCCGCATAAACTACAAAGCTTTTACGCGTATCTCATAGATACAGATACCACAGCAGCGCAGCTAGAAACCTTTCACGCGTCACACAGCGGGCAGTCGAAACACTCAAACCATTCAAAGCATTCGCAGGCCTGTTTTAGAGCATTCAATATTCATTCAGTCGTCATTCGACAGTTTTCACAGATGGTCAAGCTGCTCGCTCAGTGGGCAGATGGGGAGAGAGCGTACAGTGGGTCAGATAGCGTAGCATAGGGGCAGGGCAAAGGCAGGAGGAGCGGGGGGAGGGGGTGCTTCAAGAGGGTTTCAAGTTCAAGTTCATTACAAACGCCACATGAAATCGGAATATATATAAAAATGCTCGCACAATTTGTTGTAATTTATGCGCGAAATTTGTGTAAATTTTGCACAAATTGGCGACACACAAGCAGTGCGAGAGAGATGGCAGTATTTGCATAGCAAGTGAGCGAGGAGAGAGGGAAGAACGAAAGAGAGAGAGAGCGAGAGACGGCGAATATTTTGTACAATATGCGCGAGAATAATTTGCCGTAATTATGACACACTTGAGGCCGCGCTCTTTTTCTTCTGCTTCTTCTTCTTCTTGTTCTTCCTATTCTCCTGCCCCTTCTCCTCTTTCTACTGCTGCTTCTTCTTATGTTCCCTGTAGATTCGTTCAGCATTTGACACAATTTCAATACTGTCTGCCTCCTTTCTGCAAGCTTGACAAGTTGTCTGACTTAACACGAATATATATTATAATGATGTTCTAGGCAAGTGTAAATTCTACAGAATTTATTGGGTTCTTAGACATTGAAATGTATTATGTTATATGATATAATATCGTATAGTATTTGTGTATTTTATATTGCTGACTAGTTTCTTATATAATTTGAATATCTGTAGATCAGCTTTTAAAACGATATAAGGAATCTAATGTTGAATATGTAAAGCTTCTAAAAATAGTTAATGATTTTTCTTTAGAACTTTATTAACTAATATATAAAAATCTTAGTCATACTGTCATATCGTTACAGTTTCTTATGGTCTCCCATTTCTTCAGTATTTTTTACAGTAGAATCTTCTTCAGGCTTTAGTTGTATTTTAGACTCTTTTTCTGTGCTGTAGTTTCTTCTTTATTTTCCAATAAATACTGAAGCAGTTAAGATTAACGATCTTATCTTGTCGAATTGACCTAAGCATCATGTGTGTCTTTTAATTCCTCCTTTCCATAAAGGTATATCAAGTTCCTGCAGATTTGTCTGTCTAAGTTCACTTCTCCTCCGTCTTCACCTCGACTCTCCCAGCATATTACGCAGTTTGCATTCTCTTGCCCTCCTCTTGATTCATCTCTCTAACAGGATAACAGCTAAGCCTGCGCCTGCTGCTGCCCACATTGCCGCCTCCTTTTGTGGCACATCCACATTGATCTATGCGTCGCAGAGTTTTGAATGCGTAGGCTTCTTTTTTATGCGTGGCTCGACAACAATTGAACAATCGAGTTCTGATGAGGCCTCAGGGCAGGGCAGCGCAAGGGGGGAGAGTGTGAAGGGGAAGGGACGACGTTGTCGTCAATCTGTTTGCCTTTTTCGGCGGGGGAAATGTAAAAATATTGCGTTATTTAAAATTAAGCAACATTTAATGTGGCCCCCACCTCTCCCCTCTCTTCCTTCCCCCTCCCCCTTTACTGCTCTTTCGCTGTGTGTCCTTCTGTCTCTTCTCTGCTTTACTGTTGCCTGTTTCTCCGCTGGCTTTTTCACTTTTCACCCGCATAGACAAAGACGGAAGTGCACAAAGCAACGCCCTGGCGGGGGGCGTCGAGGGGGTGTGGCTCCTCATTGCTTTCATTTGTAACGGAAATGCTTGTGAAAGTATCCTTTTTGTGTGCGAGTGTGTGTGTGTGTGTGTGTTGTCCTGTTTTGCTGCTGGGTGTTAATGCGTTGACTTTGCCCGGAAGCGTCTCCACTGTCCGGTCAGTCGCTCGACTCCGGCTACGACTACAACTCCTGTCTCTGTCTCTCTCTCCTGCTTCCTCCCCTCCTTCCCTGCTCCTCTCTCTCTCTTCTACCCCCTCCTCTTGCTGTCTCCCGCTGCGCGCTTTATGCCGCAACACCGCCCGCTGCTCTCGCGGGCTCATCGCTCGGACCCAACATTTGTTTAGCATTTCAATTGCCACTCCAAGAGCTGCTCCCACTGCTGCTGCTGCTGCTGCTGCTGCTCCTAAACAGGCTGCTGCCACATCTCTTCCAGCTACAATTGGCATAAGGCATAAGGCATAACCGCATCGCATCGAGGCATTGAGGCATCGAGGCGACCGCAGAACGAGCGGAACATGGCCAGGCTGCTGCTGCTCTCTGCGTGGCTGCTCCTCCTCCTCGGCCCCGCCCTGATCGCAGAGGCGAGTGGCTGGAATAGGTTTACGGGTAAGTTTCGATCGCGATCTGCTGCAGACCCCCGCTCCACCCCCGTTCCCCCACTTGCTTCAGCTGACTCCGCACTGCGGTTGCACACTTCGTCAATTCATTTCAATCAGGGAATGGCATCCACTTTTAATTGCCGCTCAATTGCATCGCGGGTGACAAACGTTGCCCCAGCTGCAGCTGCAACTGCAGATGATGCCACAATGCAGATGATAATGATGACGAAGACGAAGGCGAAGACGATGATGATCACGCGTTGTGGATGCTGTGGAGTGAGCAATGAAGATGCACAGATTGGCAGGAATGAGGCGGCGTTGCTATCTCTGTTCCACATCTCTGTTCACTCCCTCCTGCTCTCTCTGTCTCTCTCTCTTTCTTTCTCTCTCTGTCTCTGTCTCTGCGAGCAAATCTAGGCTAATTGTTTCTCGCTTTTGTAATAATGATGCCAGCGACCAATTAATTTGCACAAACATCTTAATTTAGAAATAAGAGATGCGAACGCGTCAGCAAGACACACACACACACAGCCAATACACACACAAGCAAGACACACCCGCACTTGCACGCAAACACTTTGAGGGCCGCACTTGAAGCTGGCGCAGAATTGACTCTGAATTGTTCCTGCTTGTGGTACATGATATAATCCATAAAATATGATATAACCCACGATATATGGCATAAAGTGTACCCCATTTGCAGCAGAGTGCCCCATATAATTGGGAAATATTAAAACATTTTGAACTCTTGCGCATTTTCCTCATTTCTCTTGTTTTATGTTAAGAAAAAAACCTTAAAAAGACCTAAAAAAGACCTAATAAGACCTAAATGAGACCTAATTCAGTCTGAATAAGATCTATATAAGATCTTACTAAGATATAACTAAGATCTATCTGATTTCTATCGGATATCTAACTAAGATCTAAAGAAGATCTTTATTAAACCTAAATAGTATACAAAAAAGACCTAAAAATACCTTAAAAAGACCTTAAGACCTAAAATAGATCTAAATGAGACTTAAATGAAACTGAATAAGAGCTATATAAGATCTAACTAAGACATAACTAGGATATATCGACTTTTTTCCAATCTCTAACTAAAAAATACCTTTGTGAGACCTAAATAAGATTTTAAAAATACCTAAAATAACCTAAATACGAATCAGAACATGAATAGGACCTGAGTTGGACCTTAAAAAGACCTTAGTTATAATGATAAGATTTGAGGAACTAATACAACAAGGAACAACTTTTCCATACAAAATGTTACATGCAGCTCGTGAGTTACATGAGAAGAACTCAAAGAAGAGGAGCTACAAGGAAAGGTTAAGGATATACGGGGTACATCACGATGTTTTCCTTAATCTCCTTAGGTTAGCTTCATTTGATTTGAATGTATAGATTTCCCAAGGCAAATCCATTAATGGCGTAATATATTAAACGCATTGTTAAGCTTTCATAATGTTCGTCATTCTATTGTTGCTACTTGCTAGTAAAGAGAAGATAAGGTAAAAATAGAGATTGACTCACATAGGAACTGCGTGTGTGCAAGGAAACTGTGAACTGAATCACGTAACACGAACTTAACTGGAACTAAACTAGTACTAACTTTATACACATTTAGATTTTCTTCTTGGCAAAACAGAAAGGAAAACTTCCTCGTCTGCCAATTCGTTTTCATCCAAGACATGATCTCATTCGGGCAGATCATGTAACATGAGAGATAGACTCTATCTATCTGCATTCTTTTACCATATAAACCGTAATCTGTCTGCATGTGGAGGCCTTATCTATGCAGTGGAAATTGTTTATATTTCCTGATCTTAAATCTTTTGTTTTATGTCACCTCAAGGTGATTTGGATCGGTCACGAGTTTTATCGCGTTTCGCATTGTTGTCTGCCCAGTGGGTAATACCAACTTTCTAGGCCTTTGGTCACGGTCAGCGACAGGCAGAGAGAAAGAAAGGGAGAGGGAGGAAGAGGGGGAACAGAATATTCATTTGATACGCAGGAAACAAAAAGCAAAAGACAAAGCAAAAGCAACATAGAAATTATAAACTGTAAACTGAAGTAGGTGTGTGTGTGTGGTGAGTGTGTGAAGTGTGTGTGTGTGCTCAGCAAACTGTACATATTTGCGACAATGTCATCCTTGACTTCGTTAAGCGGTGTGTGTGTGTGTGTGTGTGCATTTGATGCATATGATGCGAATATTTTCGCAAATGTAACATTATCTTAGAAGACTGCAGCATCAGAAAGAGCAACAACAACAGCAGCAGCAACAGCAGCAAACAAGCCAAGCAAACAACAGCTCGACCGATGCTTAAGATAAAAACGTTTATATAATTGCATTGAGCACATCGGTATACCCTGTAATCGTTGCCACTTCAAACAGACCATACATGCACCTGGATCTCTGGAAGCTGAAGAGTCAAAAAGTTTTAATTTGAAAGTAGAACTTAAGGTTGCTTCTTATTTAGGCTTTTAAGCCTAGTTAAACCTCAATACCTTGCACATAATCTACATTAATCTAAGGATCTCTGAGATCTGAAGAGTTGAGAAGTTAAAATTTGGCTTTTTAATCGTAGTTAAAGCCAGATACCATGCATATATTCTACATTAATCTATGAATCTCCGAGATTTGAATCATTAGAGTGTTGAAATTTGGTGTGTGGCTTCCTAAGCATCCCAACTTTAGTTTCTTTTTCATTGCAAAGCTTTGAAGGTGTTAAAAGAAGAAAGAAACCTCTCATCTCTGAGATCTAACGAATTACAAAACTTTATATAAAGCATTGTTCATTATTGCTTGTTATTTAAAGATATTAAACTATCTTCAGGACCTAGAAACAACTTTTTTAATATTATATACAGTTTACCATACACATTAATCTATTAATCTCTGAAATCTGAAGAATTTAAGAGCTGAAACTTGATTTGCAGCTTTCTGTACACTGGAACTTTAGTTTCATCTACACTTGCTGGCTTTCAAAGTGATATATAGAAAAAAAAACTGCAGATTCCCTAGGTATAGAGAGTTTAAATTTAGTACTTATAATCCTGAGTGGCAGAACTAGATGCTTCCAAAGGGAAAGAAATGCAGCGAGTCTTGAGAACTTTCAGTCAAAAAAAGGTTTACAGGGAATGAGACTGTCACCTCATCGAGCTTTCAATGTAGTTGATATTTATTTTCGCAAGGGGTTAGTAATTGTGCTATGTGGGCCACACATGGACAGAGGCAACGGGGGGAACTGCTCGACTTCGACTGGGACTGGGAGTGGGTTGTGGACTGGGGACTGGGGACTTAATCTCAGTTTCCTAATCTGCGCATCTCGAATGACTTCATAATTTGTTTTTATTATTTTCATTACTCTCTGTGCATATTGTGGCTGTGTTTGTTGTTATAGTTGCTCCAAATGTTTATATTTAGCACAATGCAAGGCACACGCCCACACACAGACACACACACACACACACACACACACACACACACAGCACACACACATACACTGAGCGTAATTCTAAGGCTGAGGCACAAAAGCAGAACTTGAGTTTTCTGCTTGCTTGCGTTGAGCGCTTCCTGAAGAGCAGCAGCGACAAGAATAAGAAGGAGAAAAAGAAGAAGAAGCAGTGGGAGAAAGAGGGACAGGAAAAGGAGGAGAAGAAGGAGAGGGGGGGAGAAGAAAACTTAAAATGAAATCAGAACCGAAATGAGATCTGCTATATAAATAAATGATGCGAATGCTCGCTTTGTGTCAACTGCCAAGAGTGTGTGTGTGTGAGTGTGACTGTGTGTGACTATATGTGACTGTGTGTGTCGTGTGTCTGTGTCTTGTGTGTCTTCTGTGTGTGTGTGTGTTGTGTGCCTGCATCCGTGTGTGGTTTGCCAAGCTGAATGCTCATGCGCTGATGTAAGCGATGCTCGAGTGTTTGCACTGCTTCTGTTTGTGAGTGTGTGTGTGCCCGCGTGTGTGTGTGTCTGTGTGTGTGTGTGACGCAGCACAATTGAAAGCGTGCAACAGTAAAGTGCATTTCGATTTACAGTTGGTAAGCTTAGCACGCTTTGTTGTTGAAGCTGAAGCTGAAGCTGTGACTGCAACTGTGACCGTGCCACGGTGACCGTGTGTAACGGTGACTGCACGAGCTGCACAGTGGGCTAAGTATGCGAAATGTGTACCACAATACGCTCAGCTGGCAATTGCAATATGACTTTTAAATTTTATTGCAAATTTTGAGGTTAAGTTGTGGAATTGCTTTGGAATTGTGTTTGAGGAAAAGGGATAAAGAAAACTGGAAAAATGTATATTATTTGCAATATTCTAGAAATTTTATACAGTACAATTTCGCATAGTTATTAATTTATAGTCTGCAGAAAGTCTAAAAAGCTTTGCAAGTCTAGGAATTCTAGAAAGCCTTGAGGATTCTTACGCAGGTTTATTAAAATTGTTTGGAATCATTTCTAATGATCTATGAAAGCATTTAAAGGGTTGCAAACAATAAATAAATATCATGAAATATTATATATAAATATTTATTAGTAATAGTTTACTATTATAATATATATATAACATTATTTTTATAAGTCATAATCTTAACCATATATTTTCAAGTTATACAAAACCAAAGTGTTTTAGCTGTGAGAAACTCTTGAAGAACCTCAAAAAACATCGCAGTGAATGAGTTTTCCAAATTTCAATTTACTCAGCTCTGCACAGGGTATCTGTAAGTCGTTCATACACTGCCTTTGCTTGTTCTCCATTGTCCAATGTTGCACAGTTGTCGGTTGCAACAACTCGACATTTGCCGAAAACCGTTAAAAGAGTCTTTGACATTGTTGGTTCTTTTGTTGAGCCCTGTTTATTATTTCTGTAGGCGAGTCTAAGAGTGTGAGGGTGTGTGTGTGTTAGTGTGTGTGTTATTTGTTGTGTGACAGCAAACTCCGCTTTTCAGGGCCAAGCCCGACTGGGGCCGAATTAAAGTGCAACATGTGTGAGCGGGAGAGGGAGAGGGGGATAGGTAGGCAGATGGAACCCTTTAACAGGCCCGCGGCCAGATGAGTAACTGAATCTGCAGCTATGGCTGTCTGCCTCCCCATCTCCCCCTCTCCCCCCTCTCTCTTTCTCTTTCGCACTGTATCTGTGTCTGTAACTCGATGCAGTGCCAGCCCAAGAGTGTGTGCGAGTGTGTGTTTGTGTGAGTGTGTGTAATTTGATGTTTGGCCCATTAACAAAAATGTCAGAATGCCGCTGGGCGCTGCGGGGCCACGCCCACCACACACACACACACCAGCACACACACGTCGCTGCCCCGCAAAGTTCGCATTATGTAGATGGACCCCGAGTGCCATCGTCGTCGTCGTCGTCGTGTCACGTAATTTGCCAGTTCCAACAACGCGTGCAAAATCACAGCAAAAAAAAAAAAACATAGCAAATTTGCAGTAGAGGGTGGGGGAAGAGGGGGAGGGCAGTTGAATTGGAAGTGTGAGCTGATTATAAGAAAGTTTCTTTTGCTGTTATATTTTCTTTTTTTTTTCTGTTGCTCGCAATGAGATTTGATTTTGTGCAAAATGTAGAAGCTGCTAAAGAAAAGGCTACAAGGGGGAGGGAAAAGAGAAGGGGAAGGAGGGAAGTAAGATTAGAAAGGGGACTGGAACTAGAGAGGGGATTGTGTGGAGAAGGAGTGGAGAGCGGGAGGACAGAAGACAGCGGACTGCAGAGAAAGGACAGTAGAGAAGACTAGAGAGAGGATAGGAGAGGGGAGAGTGGAGTAGAGAGGGAAGTAAGGAGGGAAGAAGAGAGGGAACTTTAGAGAGGAAGAAGAAATGTGACTTGCTGCTACTCGGGGGCAGTTCCAGTTCCATTTCTTCCATTTCTTCCCTCATTCTGCATCCTTCGTTTTCCTATTTTCGCCGTGTTGTCGCGTGCCTCAACCTGCCACGCCCCCCTGTGCCCCCTGGGCGTGTGGCTGGCTCGCCCTGCTTTCGATTTGCCATTTCGCAGACAGGCTCATATAATGTTTAGCTGATTAAATACGTGACTTCATTCGCGAGGTGACAAGTTCATTTTGTTGCAGTCATCGCGGCTTAAAGCTGCAGCCGTGCACCATAAATAAGTCAACAGCTACGGCAGTTACAAGCTGCAATCCGACAGATACAGCTACAGATACACATGCAGATACAGCGGGCAGGCAGGCCTGGCACTGCAATCCGAAAGATACAAGACAATTTACTCAATCTGTCATATTTCAAATGCAAATTTATGCAGACCCGCTTCGGGATCGGCCATGTGGGAAACCTGTAACGAGGAGAGGGGGAGCGGAGGGAAAGCAACCAATACCGATATCGATAGCGATACCGATACCTATTGAACACGATTGGCACGATGCAACCTTGAAGACACAATGGCAATGCCAAAGGCGCAACTGCAACTCGAACTGCAACTGAAACCTAAATTCAGCTCTTCATCGCCTGCACTTGGGGCCTCTTTTCCATATTTTTGACACGCAACAGCAGCAACAACAACAACAGCAGCGACAACGACACTTACAACATGTTGAGACGCGCAATTAATCGCTTCTCTATAAGCTGCAACAACAGCAGCAACAACAGCAGCAACACGACAGCAACAGCACGCAGAGTGTGACAAATGCTTGGCACGTGTATCTGCAATACTCGATTGAAAAGCAATTGAGTGCACTTAGCATACCCTGTACGCGAGTGGGGTATGCTCACTGTGCAGTTGCATACCATATATGTTCATATTCCTCATTTGTTCGGAGTTTGCTGAACTGATCTCAATGATATTTACACAGTGACTGCAGTTTGATGATGTCTTAGATGTTGCTTAGTTCAGGTGTTCCAAGCACTTAATAGCTTGATGATATCCAAGATATACCTTCGTTATGGCATTAGCATAATGTATTATAGTTGCTCTAAGCTTCAGTTGCTATTCCTATCATTATAGAGCACTCGAACATAGTAATTATGTGAATATTTTAGACTTATTCCCTATGAACTTGGAAATTACTGAACTGAATTCGATGAAGAAATTATAAGAAATTATAAGATGATTCCCATATTCAATAATATTGTATAGCATGTTTTATGGTATGTTATGGCGAAGTGAATTGCATTTATGCGCATATATACCCTATATATGCTTTATATATACCTTTATATATACCCTTTATATACCCTATATATGCCTAGATATCTCTTCTCCTCCTGTGTTCTCACTCTCTAGAGCTGCACTATACTACTACACTATACTACACTTTACTACACTACTACTACACTCCCATAGAGTGCATTTCCACTTGGCAACAACTACCTCAATTGCAGGGCATCTCATAGTCCATCAGTCGCTCGCTTGTGGCATTCCAAGCTGTCTTGGCCTTATGCAAATTGTGGCCCAATAGCGACAAACCACAGCGACAGCGACAACAATCTTGACTTGACTCATTCCCTGACAGACTGGCTGACTGGCTGACTGACTGACTGTGTGAGTAACTGACTGACTGAATGAACGAATGACTGACTGACTGACTGACTGGCTGACTGACTGACTGACTAACAGACTGACTGACTGAATGAGTGACTGACTGACTGACTGACTGACTGACTTGCATGACAAACGACGAGAAACGCAGCAAGAAAATGAATTTACGAGCGCATTGCAGATACCGCATTAAGTATCCCGCAGCTAGGCTACCCCCTACTCCTTCTCCGCCCCACTGGCGACTTGCCTCGATTCGTTGCATGCTACATTAAATATTTGCGCTGCATGCGGCGTGTTTTGATTTCAAAACGCAATCGAAGTAGTCGAGAAAGACACTCGACAATGCGAATCGCACTCCCTGCCTCCCTCTCTCCCTCCCCCACACCCTCTTCCTCGCTCTCTGCTTTGCTTTGTCTGAGGATTATGCATTCCTGCTGTGCTGATACTGCCACGCCCCCTCCCCAGCACTGCTGGCCGCACACACCTGGTCAAATTGCAGAGTATCTTGCGTTGCCTTTCCCCGCTCTTTTTTGCTGTGCCATATCAGTGATGTTTGCTGCCCCTTCCCCTCCCCCTTCCTCTTACACTACCCCATCTCTTCTTCTACCCCGTCCCCTTGTACCCCCTTCTGCTGCTTGGCCTGCTCCATGTTAGCTAAATTACGCCAAGAATTTTAATCGAGCGTCAACGATAAATGACAGCAACGTCGTCGTGGTGGCGCGCGATCGTCACTCGTGGAGGAAGAGGAGGAGTGCAGCAGATCAGAGGGAGCGGGAGGAGGGGCAGTGAGCAAGTGGGGGGTGTGCTCAGTCATATGACATATGAGAACAGTTGCCCGTAATTGCAATTGCAATTGCAGTCTGCGCTCTGCTCTGCTCTACTCTGGTCCGACTTGACATCATCGCCAGGCATCAGTTGTGGCTGCTGCTGCCAATGCTGGATGCAAATGCCTGCCGCATTTGGCGGCAGCATTAGCATCATAAGTTACGCGTGCCAATGCAGTCACTCCCTCCACTGCTTCCCTCATCCCTTCTCCTGCCACATTCCCATTTCAACTCCCATTCCCATTCCTATTTCGATTCCCATTCCGATTCTCATTCCACAGCGATTGCCATCTCTAGTCGCATCGGAACCACAAAAGTGCCGCTGCCTATCGCAACTGCCATCGCGGCAAGTGAAGGGGGAGGGGGCTGAGAGGGGGAGGAGAGGAGGAAGGGCAGGGTTTGGTCTATAAAATCTGAATGAATTTCATACAAAACTGTTGCGCCATTAAAATGCAGTCAGCAATGGATGGATAGAGATGAGAGAGACAGATGGGACAGAGTGAGTGTGTTTGAATACACTCACATATTCGAATACACTCACATTCACTACGCACAAGGGTCGAAAGATAGAGGTGGGAGAAACGAAACAGTGTTGTTAAGAGAGTGAGTGTATTCGAATACACTCACATTCATTGGCACACTCAAAAGGTATTAAGTTAGTCAACCAGAAATGGAAAGATAACGAGTAACAAATAGAGTGGGTGTATTTGAATATACTCACATATTCGAATACACTCACATATTCAAATACACTCACATATTCGGATACACCCACATTCACAAAGCTAAGATAAGATAATGTTGGAAGAGATGAAAAAGGGCTATTGATAGAGTGAGTGTGTTTGCATACACTCACATTAACTCGGCACACCTAATGGGTATTCGGTTAGTTAGATTAGAAATTCAATTGATGCATGCAATAAATTGTGAATGTTTATTCAAACAAGCAGAATGAGTGCACTCACTCTCCATTGATTCACTCGGACTGTCATAGTGAAGAAATATACTTAAATCAGCTCAGTAAATGTTGAATAACAGCTGAATCAAATGAGTGCAATGTGAATAAGTAACTCATTCAAGGAGACTTATGAATAATTAAAAAACAATCGAACTATAATGACTCAAAGATTGCAAGGTGAATACTATGAATGAGTTCATTCATTCATTCATTGATTCATTCAGCGATATCTGATGAATCAGCTGAGCTTGCCAGGTGCCCTAATCAATGAGTGCACTTTGAATGTTTGGCTTAGTCAATGCACAACATGAATAATCATGAGCTGAGATAAGACACAAGACGTGAATATGAATGATTCACACAGCATTTGAATATTCTCTTTGTCTATGAACTCAACTTATTCACTTGGCTGCTGTCATTTGCATTGGCTACTCGATTACTCGCCTCGCGTCGCCTGTCGATATTCACGATCACTCAAAGTACTCACGAATATTGATTGCATCATGGCCTGAGTGTTTAAGATATGAATCACTTGCAGCTGCCCGTTCAAGTGGGTGTGTAACTGAGTGGGGTAGCGTGAAGGGCAAAGGGAAGGGTGCGGGGCAGGAGAGAGAAGGGGAGAGGGAGGGGGAAGGGGTAAAGGCAGGGGGAGTGGGAAGGAGGCGTGCGATGCGCGCTGGCAATAGAAATTTGCGGTCAGGGCAACAAATATTTGGCCACAAATTGTTATTATGATTGTTGTTGTAGCTGCTGCTGTTGTTGTTGTTGTTGTTATAGGTTATTGTTGTTGCTGCTGTTACTGTTGTTGCTGTTGTTGTTGCCACTGTTGTTGCTGTTGTCCTCTGCTGCTGCCATTGCGTGCAGCGCGCGTCATTCGCGATGATTAATGACAATTTTTTGGGACGAGCCGTGTCCGACTGATTCTATCTTCACTCCCCCCCCTCTTTCTCTTCCCCTCTCTCTTCGCCTCTCTCTATCACTCTCTCTTTCTGTCTGCCTCTCGCTCACACTGCTGCTGCCTCGCTCCCACGTTTGACGTCTCGCTGACCGATATCGTTTAATTGCTCGGCGATATATAACAAGATAGCGCAGGCCACAGTCGGGTCCAGGAGCAGGGGGGTAGGCAGGCGGGGGCGGCCTCAAGACTCGCATTAAATGAAAAACAATGAAAGCGACACACACACACAAACACACACACGCACACGCATACATATATATTTGCATTAATTCGCTGCACTGAAGAGTCAACTGAGCTCATAAACCAGCAGCAAACTCGGGAATCAGAAACAGAAATCTGAAATCACGCATACGCCGTGCTGTGCAAGCGCAGGCAGGCAGACAGAGAGAGCGGGAGAGAGAGAGCGAGGGGGGAGCAGTGCGACAGGCTGTCAGAAATACACACACACAGACTGGCATACACACACAGACACACACACACTCAGTGTGTGTTTATTTTTAGCCAATTTCAAATCACGCGGCATTAATTGTTGTTGTTTTGACTGTTGCTGTTGTTGCTGTTGCAGTTCATGTTGCTGCTGTTGTTGTTGCTGTGGCTTGGCTGGTTACTGTCTGCGCCTGTTGTTGCCCCTAGGCAACTCCCGCCCCTCCGTGTCCCATTGGCAACCGCAAAAGTATTTAAGAAAGTTGGCAAAAACTTGCGCTTGCCTCGGCTCAGCTCGCTTCGCTTTCGGGCCCGGGCTGGCCTGGTGCCTGGCACACGCTGACACTTTTACTTTGTCACGGTCGAAAGCGAGGGGGGAGTAGAAGGGGGTGGTGAAGGGATCAGCCAAAAGGAGCTCTGCAACACGACGACGATGTCTTCAATCGCAACCTGCGACTGGACGCTTGTCTGTCTGTCTGGCAACCCTAAGGCAGTGCAAGGGGGGCAACTCTATAGAAGAAGGGCAGGCACAGGGGCAGTGGCAAGCATTGGCTGGGTGCAGCGAGGGGGCTAGGGTGGTTTGGGGGGAGAGGGAAGGGCAACCACAACGTGGCCACAATGATAAATTTATTTAATTTGCCATAAATTGCTCAAGTAACTAAGACGCTGCACGCAACATTGTGGCAGCAACACCAGCCCCGCACCCCTGCCCCTTGGAAGCAACCCCTTCTCACTGCGTTTCGCACCCCCTCCCCCCCTCCCCCTCGCTGAGCAGACAAAACTTTGCGTTCGTATGCAAAACAAGGCACAGAAAATTAACGTTTGTCACATGGCGCAGGGAATGCGACAAATCAGCGGCAACTTGGCAACTCAGCGCCCTCAAAGGGGTGCAGGGGGGGGCCAGGTAGACGCAACAGGAGCGGGACACTGTTGTCTGTCGCTGCGTTCAGCAATTTAATCGATTTTCAAGCCAAAAAAAAGAAAAGCAGAAACAGAAACACAAAACGAGCCGCTTTGGATTTTTCGGTGCTTGGCCAACAAGTTGGCAGTTGCCAGCGCTTGCCGCATGCCGCATGCCACATGCCGCATGCCACTTGCCTTGCTGGCTTACAAGTATTTATGCAATGTTTACATTGTGTGTTAATGCCCCCCGCCCCCTTCAGCTCCCCTCTCCGCTGTGCAAACAGTGGCACATGCAAAGGCGCACTTAAAACTGCAGACGCCACATAATTGTCGCCCCTGCAGCAGCAGCAACAGCAGCAGCAGCTTGCAGCAGCGACTGACAACTGTCGCCGCTGGTCTTTGACACGGTTTCCCAGCTGCAGCAGCAGCTTGTGGCAAGTTCGCAGCGGGGGGGAAGGGCGGTGCAACGAGGGCACCTTTTGGCCGAAAAACCACCGACTAATGACTCATTAAACAACGCCCCGACGGCATGAGCTGCCTCCGTTGGGTCTTCTTCAATCTCTGCCCCCCCCTCCATCTCCCCTCCTCTGCCACGCCCCCTCTGCCCACTTAGGTATGTGTGCATATTCATGAGCTTGCGACGTGAGGAGCTTCGTGTTAAGCTGCCATTTTGACGTTGCTTCTGATTGTTTGCAGAGCGAGAGAGAGAGAGAGGGAGGGAGGGAGAGAGAGAGGGGAAGGGGGACTGCACTTGAATGACAATGAGTGCATGTAACTACACTATGACTATGACGGCGATTATGATTATGAATATGAATACGACAATCAATCAACGCAAGCGTCAGTCGAACGAGTCGACTCGAGTTCGTTTGCTTAAGACAGCGAGAGGGAGAGAGAGAGAGGGAGAGAGAGAGGGAGACACGACATATGGACAGGCACGACAGACACTTGACATGCATCTGTGCCAAGTGTAGAGGGAGCAGGGGAGGGGAAGGGGTTTACAGCATAATATTAACTGATTCACTTAATGTAATGGGAGAAATTAGTAAAAATCGCTCGTTGATTCATAAATAACTCACGAATATGAGTGCATGGCAGCTGAGTGAATCGTACACAAGTTACATGAGTATTCACAATAATTCATAAGTGAATGAGTTGAACAAATGACGCTGATTCGCTGTTTATTTGAATGAATATTGCAGGTGAAGAAGAGTCGAAGGAGTATTTGGAGTAATTTTTAACTTATGAGTTGAGCGAGTGAATCAGAATCATTTGTGTACTGAATAAGTAATGCAAGTAAAGAAAAGTCGAATGAGTATTTAGAGTAATTCAGAAATGCATAAATTGATTAAATGACCCGCCTTCTTTTGTGAATCGAACGAGTACCTCAAGTTAAGAAGAGTAATTCAAGTATTTGGAGTAATTCACAATTGCAAGAGTTGAGCAAATGAATCAGAATCATTTGTGAATCGAATGAGTAAAGCAAGTGAACAAAAGTAGAACGAAAAATTATCCTGAATCACTTGTGAATCAATAAAGTAAAAAAAATAAAGCAAGTTTTTAGAGTAATTCATGAATTCTTGAAAAAGATTTGAATGACTATTGCGAGTAAATGAAGAATGTATTTAAATAACCTGTAAATGAAAGTCAACTCAAGTAAACTCAGTGCGAATCTTGAATGAATAAGCGAATCATTTAAGTAAATCGAGTGCACTCGCTGCACTTCTTTACTGATTCATATTCACATAGATTCAATTGTTTGAATACTTAAAATACTTTTGTAGCTTCTCTTTGCCTGCAATGGGAACAAAAATAATGAATACATCTAACCATTCACTCAAGCATTCGAGTGCGCGTGAATGATGAGCTAGAGTTAAAGTTCATCCAGAATGGAAGGGGGGATAATGGAAACTAACGGCACTGACGTGCTGGCTAATGTGCTGTCTGGTTAATTTCCGAACCGAAACCGAATATACTCGCATTGTAATTATGCACTCACACTCACACTCGCACTCGCACTGACTGACAGTGAGTCCTTTTGACTGCGCATCAAGATCCTTCAGCGTCGCATTCACAGTCACATTCACATTCACAGTTGAAATTGGAGCGAGGTTTGTGCCCGCTTCCGTTAGTCGTAAAAATGTTGCGTATACGCCATGTGCAGCGCACGGAAATCGATTAGACATGACAGCGAATGTTCATCGCTTATAGTTTTGCTCTTAATTAAAGCCCCAACTTGAAAAGGGGGCAGTGGAGAGGGGAGGGCCGTGTCTGAGCCCGGTTAATAACCGTTTTGCATGGCAGAACGAAACTTGTCAACTTCTTTTCCGCACTGCCTTAAGGTCCTCGAGATGCGCGCACTTTAAACCCCGCCACATTCTTTTCTTGCTCGCCTCCATCGTCAACGTGCGGGAGTGTTTGTTGTGCACTTTGCGGCGAATAAGCGAGTTAATGAGTCGATCAGTCCTGGGGAAAGGGAGCAGGGGCGGGAGAAGTGGTAGAGAGAGAGAGAGCGACGCGCTAACGAGCAATAATCAAATCAAAATACTTGCGATTATTACAAAATGACAGCAACAAAAACAAGTTAAGCTGCTAAAAATGCTTTTAAATAGCAGCACACACACACAAACACAAACACACACACACGCAGCAGACTCGCAGCGAAGCAGAGCCTTGGCAACGCAGCTGCCTTTGGTGAGCTGCCTGCGATGCCTTTCAGCGAAATACTCTGCAAGGAAAGATGAGCTGAGAAAGCTGGCAAGGAACAAGTTACATGATTTACTAAATATACAATATCTTATCTATATATAGATACCCTGCACATATACCCTACTTATACCCTTTATATGTATATGCCTTATCTAAAGTGAGCACACAGAACTAAACTCGAAGCTCTCATTGTTCAAGCAATGCCTTCTCCTTCTTTCCTTTTTCAAAGAAATCTTAAAATTCCCCACTTCATTCAACACTTTCCTCGTAGTACAGGGTATCTGCCTGTCGCATACATAGATTTGGTTAACCTTTTTTAGCTCTGAGCCATTTTTGTGCTACACTTGATGCCGCAAAGTGAAAATTTTGCTTCAATCAGCCCCCACTGGCTGCTGCTCCTGCTCCTGTTCAACCTCCTGCTGCTCATCCTTCTCCCCCTTTGCATGACAGCGCTTGTCAGTCGAAGCTAGCCCTGCCCTGACGCAACCCCAGAGTCACCTTTACCACCCGCCACCCAGCACCACCCTGCCCTCCAGCTCCCCCCTGGCGCACTGTGCAACCATTCGGCAACACTCAACTTTGTTTGTTTGCGGTTTGGCTTGGGCGCTTTTGTGTTTTCCATGTGCCGCATATCAATTATCGTCTCGAATTTAGTCCTACGTCCAAGTTATGTGTGTGCGAGTGTGTGTGTGAGAGTGCATGTGAGTGTGTGTGTGAGTGTGTGTATGCAATTGAGTATGTGTGCTGCTGCCTGCAGTCGTGTTAGAGGATACAGCGACGGGTCTATTAGAGAGAACTGCAATTGGCACGATGAATATGAATAAAGTGAATGTTTGTTAATGAACTAATGCAGATTTATATAGTTAATTACTTGTTTATATGTATATGTTTTTATATAATTTACATTGAAATTAATGCCTAATTAAGGTCTCTATCATATGCACACTGCACTTTTTTCAAAATCGATAAAACAAACTCAATAAATGTTAATCAAGTCTAAAAATAAGTGTTGAACAAGTTCAATTGCTAATTACAGTTGCAGATTGAGGGTTTAATTTGTTTAATATATTCAATATATATAAAATAGTATGTGCATATATAGTATATATGTTCTTGATCTGTTTAAAGTGCTATGGCGTTGCCTAAGTGCGCTGCCTTTGAAGGAACTCGAGCTGGTAATGACCTTAATCGTTTCTCTGTTTTATTCTTTGTTCTTCTTTGCATCTCTTGCTTCTGCTTTCTGTTGTTTTTTCTTCTTTCTGCACTTGTTTCTCTTTACTGCTCTGCTTCTCCTTTTTTCTCTTGCTTCTCCTTCTGCTCTTGCTTCTTCTTCTGCTCTTGCTTTTCTTTTCTAAACACAAACCTTCTACTTAGCGCCTCATTATTGCCTTAATGGAGGCTCCTGTTTCTCTTCTCTCTTCGATGTGAAGCAAATTAATATTCGATATATTCAATAACGATAACAACAAGCTCGATTGTCATGCCTTCTATGAAGCAAATAAGGATTAGGATAATGATAAGCTGAAGGAAGAAAAAAAGTGCAAAGAATGGGAAAACTTAAGAAGAGGCAAAGAAAAACTAAATATAAAGCAAAGCTGCCTAACAAGTGCCTTGTCAACATATTCATCTACAGGGTATTTTGCAGTGCACTCCTTATGATGCTTGATGCAATTTTTTGCTGCTGCACGTTGCTGTTGCTGTTGCTGCTGTTGTTGTTGTTGTTGTTGTTGCTGCTGCTGCATAGTTGCTGGCACAGCGCGTTGAGTTCAAGTAGAAATGGCTGCATCGCCAGGGCAGTTATTCACATTCACATTCACGCGCACTCAACTTATTCACTTGTATTCGCTGCTGCCTCTGTTGGCAGGCTCCCATTTCAAGGGAATGGGAAAGAGCAGAGAGAGGGAGAGGGAGATGAAGAGGGAGCGGGAGAGGGAAGCAACGGAAATTCCACACGGACATTTGACACCTCAAGGCGCTGCAGCTGCCGCGGCTGCTGTGTCTGTCTGTCTGTCTGTGTGTGTGTCTGGCTGTGTGTGGGTGTGGCAAGCAAATGGCAGTAGCAACAGGCAACTGTGCTTCGCTTGCAGCAGCTGCGACTTCCTGCTAACCTGTTGGTCAATTTGGGTTTGATTAAAAAACAAATAAACGAAAGCCAAAGCAGACTGAACAAACAGATAACAATACGGAGCAGACTCGACTGCCAAATACCCTGTAAGTATGATAAATAGGCATATCTTGTGCAGCCCACGCTAAAAATGTGTATACGTATAAGCCGCTCTCTGAAAGTAGCAATTTATAGGGGCAGTGGGCGTGGCAGACAAGTGTAACAGCTAGCTGTAGCTGCGTTTTAAATACCCGAAGTTGCATGCAACTTTTGGTATCTCTGCGTCTTGCCACAGCTAAGTTCTGCGCGCTCACACAGACATCTTTTGTGCCTTCAATGGATAACGAGCTGCAAAAAAGTGGAATGCTCTTTTCTGGGCTTACAACGGATTATAAATGCTGCACGTAATTTGTTTACCTATGTCCTGAGCATCAAACGAGCCGGCAAATGGCTTAGTAACTGTCTCAGACACACACACACAGACACAGGCACACAGACATACACACAGACACCTTCATAATTGTGCCCTGTAAGGGAAGCGCAGTGTGGGAGTTTGTACCCTGCTCATTTCTTGATGTTTCTCGCCAAGATCTGTCTGCTAGTCAAGCACAAACACACACACACACCTCACTTGTAACTCTGTGTGTGTGTGTGTGCTTTGTTTTCGGGCCTGATGAGATTGGCAGCCAAATCCGGCAGCTGTTCTATGTGTTGCCAATCATTGAATCTTTAATGTCAATAAGCAGCAACCTTTGTTACCTTTCGCCAGCCCTCTGCCCCCTGCCCCGCCCTTTCTACCCTTGCTTCTGCTTCCCTTCTTTGTCTGCCTTGTGTGTTTGCTTTTTGTTTTGTCGGCAAATTTAGTTGCATAGCTCAAGGCGCCGCATTGCGCCGCCAAACTGCGAAGAAATCGTAAACGAAATTGTCAAAATGCACAGGGCAGGTGCAAGTTGCACAAGCACTGGAGTGAAGGGGGCGTGGGGGCGTGCCAATTGCGCCGCAGACAAACTTCTTATGCACTGTTAGGTAGGCGGAGGAGGGGCAGGTGGGAAGGAGCAAACGTAAAATAATAATGATAAAATGCTTCCGTCTGTTTCGTGTTGAAAATTGCAAGCAAAGCGAGCGAAAAAAACAAAAACTTTGACGATTTGTGAGCGCCCAAAAAGTAGTTAAACTTGGCGCTGCAGTTAACCGCGACGACGACGACGACGACGACGGCGGCGACGACGATGACAGCGACAATTGTTGACTTATGACGGTTAATAGCCCCGATAGACCGATAGGCAGCAATGAACCTAAAGTCAAACAGGTTTTAGAGAACTTGAGGCAATATTTTGGACAGTCGAAATGAGGCGACTTAATTGAAGATATTTTAAAGTCTGCTTAACCAAGATTCTTTTAAACACCCTGTGAATAAATTTATAGTATAAAGGAACACACATTTTGGTAGAATAAGACACCATAAGTACTTGGAAGTAGTCTTGGAGAGGCAACTGCACACAATACTCTTCATGTTACACATCAAATCGCTAAACTGTTCCAACAGTTGAGTTTTAGTTTATAAATAAGACTTGCAATTAGCCTTATATACCCTGCCACCATTGAAAACGGACAAAAAAGGGTATACTAACTAACAGGCCGAAGATTAAGCCATGTCTGTCTGTCTGTCCGGATGTCCGGCTGTACAGATGAACACACAGATCTCAGCTATTATAAAAGCTAGAGACACCAAATTTGGCATGAAGGTTTCTGTTAACCCGCCGCAGATGAAAGTTATTTCAAATGTTGGGTGCCACGCCCACCGCCGCCGCAAATCAATAATTAAATCTTTTAAGCTGATTTGTGAGCGACATATAAAAGATACAACATTCTGAGTAAGACCATACATAGCTAATTATAATACCAACATAACGTCAAAATTTGTGCCGTTCGAGTGGTGCACTTGTGCATTAATTACAAAGGAGAAAGGGGGCGTGGCTGCCTTCTAAAGCAAACATTACCTGTAGCCAATCATAAGACATATTCTCAACAAATTTAATAACTCAAGCTCTTACAGTCGCCGAGTTATAAGTGTTCATACAAACATTGAATCAAAATTTATGCAACTAACGAAGCATTTCGCACGCCCAGTCGACACTATCCTGTGGCAAGCGTGTTAAATGCCTGTTAATTGTTAATTTCATCCAACATTTTGCAACTTAGGGATGCTCTGATTACACGCCAGCTAAGTGACACGCCTTGGCCAGCTGCCCCTCTCCCTCCCTACCTCGCTCTCCTCCACTTTGCCCTTGGTTGTCTTTGCTTTTAATTAGCCTCACTCGGAGCACCCTGCTGAGCTTTGTTCTTGCGTTGCGTCTCTCTCTTTCTCTGCCAGTGTGTGTGTGTGTGTGTGTGTGACTGCTTGTAATCAAATCCGCGTTGTTTCCCCACTTTGTGCTGCATACTTTCGGGCGCGACGAGCGCTTTGCCAAAGGCCAAAGCAAAAGTGTGACAAATATTTGTGAAAATGCTTAACTTAAGACCGGCTGTATGAAATTTTAGGCGTCCTGGCCAACAACTTCAGCAACAGCAACAACCAGAGCCGGAAAAAAGGTTCAAAAAGGCTAAAAACATGCACAGGAAACTGTGGCTAACGATGCCAGTTGAGCAACAGCAAAGGAGGGAGGGAAGTCAGTGGGGCGGGATGTAACAAAAATTCAAGTTCGAGTATCTCCTGCTGGTGTCGTGGGCTTATCAACTTATCAACACATACAAACAGAGGCGTAACAAACTTTTGCTTTCAAGTTTGGCTGACGACAAATCGACGAAAAGTAAAAGGGGAAATCCTTGTTAAACTGCATCCGGTTGGGGGCTAATTGCAGCCCACAACAGAACGAAAGACGACGGAATATGTGACATTCATTCTAACTCAAGTTCACCCTTTGCTCTGATTGCAGACTGCCGGCCCAACGAGTTCAGATGCCGCAACGGACAGTGCATTGATGCCAGCAAACGCTGCGATCTCACCTGGGACTGTCAAGATGGCGATGACGAGGGCGAAGATTGCCGTAAGTACCACAACCCACTATCTAGCTAGATATATCCCCACATATATGTCTCTACACATAGTGCTAAAACATTTACACACACACACACTGATGTAGTAAGTAATACCTGCAGTATTATCTAGTGCTAAGTTTGACTAAGCTACGATAAATAAATCTATCTTTATACCGTATTCATTAAGACCTTTGGTAACCGATACCGACCTAGACAGCAGTCTGGGCCTAAGCTAAGTTTGCTTCCCGCTAACGAACAAATTAATCGGGCCTTGACTAAACTAACCTTAACTAAACTAACCCATTGTTTTACTCTCTCTCTCTCTCTCACTCGGCCTCTTTTTGCCCCGCCCCCCTCCACCAACAAACCATTAACGGGCCAACTAACTAACTAAACCATAACAACCACCGCCACCGCGCTCACCGTTACTAATCCTCGCCATCAGCCGCCGCCTGCAGCGGCATGGAGTATCAGTGCCGCGATGGCTCTCGCTGCATCAGCGTCAGCCAGCAATGCGATGGCAACGCCGATTGCAACGATGCCGATGACGAGGAGCACTGCGAAGGAAGTGAGTATCAGACGAAGGGGAACGAACCGGATTGCGTTCTCGATCAATCACGATACACGATGACAGACACTCACACACACACGATCACATTCACACACTACAAATCGATTGATAGCACAGTCTATCGTTATCGAAACCAGCTGTTAACAATAAAGCAAGTTGTGGACTGAAATTAATGTTCAGTTATCGAAACTATCGATAACAAATGCCGAAACAATTTACAATTGACTATCTAGCTATCGATATATATCAGCTATCGTTACAATCGATATAAGTTATCGACAACCGGTTCGATAGTCAGCGCATATCGATAAATTTATCGAAATTATTGCTGCTAGTTATCTAAACTGCAGTTATAAAACCTATATCAGTTATCGATAAAATCGATATTTGTTATCGACAACAGTTTCGATAGTATGCAAGTACCAACAGATGATGACTTTCTCTTCTCTCTTGCTTTATTGTTAGAATCAGCAGCACTTTCATAATCATGCAGTCAATTTATCGATAAATCATACAATCAATCACTCACTCAATAACAATTACATCACTAAATGCTCTTCCCTATGCTGCCCCTTGCTGCGCGTAACAGTCGTGCCACGGCTGCGCTACACATGCCCCAAGGGCAAGTTCACCTGTCACGATCTCAGCTGCATATCGATAGTTCATCGCTGCGATGGACGCGCCGATTGTCCGCACGATCGATCGGACGAGGAGGGTTGCCGTATGTGTTAAACAGCAAGCGCAGTGGCTCCCAACTCGCTCACGCTCTCTCTCTCTCCCTTTACTCTTTTTGTTTTGGTCTCCCCTCTCTTTCTCTCCCTCTCTCTCTCCCTCTCTCTCTCTCTCTCTCTCTCTCTCTCTCTCTCTCTCTCTCTCTCTGTCTCTCTCTCTCTCTCTCTCTCTCTCTCTCTCTCTCTCCCTCTCTCTCTCTCTCTCTGTCATGCGGCACACACGCAGCTTGCCTGTACGACAAATGGCAGTGCGACGACGGCACTTGCATTGCCAAAGACTTGCTCTGCAACGGCAATATCGATTGCCCCGAGGACATATCGGACGAGCGCTACTGCGACGGTGAGTGTGCAACTCTGTGTGGGTGGGTGTGTGTGCGTGAGTCACTTGCTCTAAGAGTGTGTGTGGCCGTAGGTAAGTCGTAAGTTCTCGCACCCCACAACACTGTTTGGCACTTTGAAATGCACTTTCCCGGCCCTGTCAGACCTCGGTCTCGGTCTGTGCCCGTCAATCTCTCCCAGTCCCTCCCTGCGACATCACTTGCTCATCCACATACCCCCATTCTGTCATCGATAACACATACATATACACCAACACATACACACACACACACACGTACTGACACACATCTAACTACATCAGGTGGCTACGATGCCGATCAGTGTCAGTTCAATGAGTTCCGCTGCGGGAACGGTGAGTGCATTCCGATGCGTCAGGTGTGCGATAACATCTACGATTGTAACGATTACACAGACGAGCAAAGCTGCGGTAAGTGCTTGTTCGGTGTCGCGTCGATAACGATAACGATAACCATCTAGAAGTTTAAGTCTGTGTGTTCAGCTTTTGCCGGTCTCTGTGTTCTCTATTGGTAACTTCCACAGCTCTTTGTGTCTCTCCATCTTGGTGTCTCTCTCTCTCTGTCTCTCTATCTTCCTCTCTGTGTATCTTCATGTGACTCTCTCTCTCTCGCTCTGTCCTATGCTTTGTGTGGATTCCTTCTTCGATAACTATTGATGGCTTACGCGTCTCTGTGATAACTGTTAAGCGTGTCAATGTTTTTCTCCACAAAATTATGATTTTTTTAACAAGCTCAAATTTTATTTCTCTTCCCACCCCGAAACCAAAATGTGTGAACAATATATTGAACGTATGTTCGTGGTTGTGGTTATCGAAACAAAAACTAATCGATTAATTGCACGCAACAACAACTACAACAACCACAACGACGCCTCCTGGAATGACCTCAACCTCATCAATAATTGGCCAAAAAAAAAAAAAAAAAACTGCGAAATTTGCATGCGATAAAAACGAACTAAATCAAAATTTAAAATTAATAAAAACACCCCTTCGCCTCCCTACAAATTTAAAATGGTTTGCATGCGGCACCCCCTTGTTGACACCCCTTGTGACAAATAAAACATAAACGACCCCATAAAACACCCTACAATGCATGCGGATCTGCTAACAGATCCTAACGAAATCGCTCCCAACGGCGACACCGTCGATCAGGAGGGCATCATCCGCAACTATCGGCCCCGTCCGCGCGTCGATAGCGACGGCAATCGGCACAGCAATCACATCAACATCGGCGACCTGCACGCCGAGGATGCAGGCGAATACTATCCGTACTATCCGAACGATCGCTACGACAAGGCGAACGCGCTGAACCCGTGTGCCTCGAATCAGTTCAAGTGCCGGAACAACGTCTGCATTCCGTTGCACCTCCGCTGCGATGGCTTCCATCATTGCAACGACATGAGCGACGAGGAGGATTGCGAACGTTATGCGCGGCCGGTGACCACGCGACGACCGCCGGTGACGAAGGCAACCACCCGGACCACCTCCAATCCGTGGGCTGCCGTGCCACCGGGCTCGCTGGAGCGTCAAACGACTGAGGCGCCGCCGCGACTGCCCACACGTGCCCCGCCGGCCGTTGTTGCCACCACCACGCCGCGCACCACCACCACTAACCCCCTAACGACCCAAGGAGCTCCACCGAGTAGGTTAACCCCTTTTGAATGCGGCGCATCACCAAGTGTGCTGCATACTTTCGGGCTGGGTGATGGTTTCTAGTTCTAGTGACAGTATGGTGACCCCCCACCCCTTCTGCCCTCTCCTGCGTCCCCCTCTAGCCATTATACTACAAAGTGCATGCCATGTTTGTGACTCTAGCATCGAACATTGAAACTTACTTAGGCTAAGTTCCCACACACACACACACACTCGCACAACACACACACACAGCCCCCTAAGTATTGTAGCTATAAGTTTGGACACACTATTTAGCATTTAGCGTTACGTTATTCTATAATTACTTTTTTCCAATTTTAATTATTGCTGCCATCACACACACACACACAGACACAGATACACGACAGTGTTGCCAACTTTTCAGTGGGTAAAAGCTAACTTTAGCGGAATTTTGCATAAATCACATAGGAACAGATCGTGCGAACATTGTGAAGGAATTAATGAATTTGTAATGAATTAATATACTTTTTCTTAAGAAATATATTGAAAAGCGACAGGAAATTATCGTAAAAATATCTTGCAAACAATTAAATATAATTTGTTAGGCATATTTCTTCGACAATTTATCGACAACAATTATTTAAGTTTTCTCCAGCACTTCCACTAGTGAAGCTAATGTATCGCTTCATATTAAAAAAAAACTATATTGAAAAAATTACCCAATAACTTGTGATTAAAGAGTCTAAGCTAGATAGAACATATATAAAAACCCATTTAACCCTTCGTCTTTTGACATATCAGCTTTATCGACTGTTAAACTGTTCAATATATATTAAAATATCAATGTAAACCAAATGCATTCAGATTCGTTCACAAAAAGCCGCAACTGGCAACACTGTCACACACACACATACACACACACCCACACACTCGCACAAGCTCGTGCTCTCCTTTTTACGCTCTTACTGTTACTTTCCGTCTCTCTTTCTTTTATATTATTTACGTATCCCATTCACGTGCCTGCTTCGTATTATACCAATAAAATATGCCTTGTTGTCTGACAATCACCGCCCCCCGACATCCATCAACAACAAACAACAAACAACAACAACATGAACAACTGCAACACCATTTAGCCAGCTCATCATCATCATCACCTTCACCATCATCATCATCATCGTCATCATCGTCGTCATCGGGCTCATCTGCCGTGCCATCCCTGCCGCCGCTGACCAGCAATTGCCTCGCAAACATCGAATTCGCGTGCCACAATCGCGATTGCATTCCGATTGAGAGCGTCTGCGATGGCATTCCCGACTGCGAGCGGCGCGAGGATGAGGACTACCTGCTCTGCAACTGTGGCAGCGACAAGGTGAGTGCATGCCTCACTTCCACATCCCACTCCATACATACACACACACACGAACACACACACACGCGTTTTTACATGTGCCTCCTCATCACACACAGTACAAATGTCTGCGCGGCGGTGGTTGCATACCCAAGACTCAAGTCTGCGATGGCATATCGCAGTGCGGCGATGGCAGCGATGAGAGCACCTGCCGTAAGTATCAATTGCAATAGCATCCACCCGCTCCCCGCTCCTCGCTCCCCTTCCATCTGCACCCTACCTTGTACTACCCTGCATGTGCTTGTGGTGCGTGTCGGACTCCACATAAAGTTCCCTTTGCACGTTCAATTTGGTGTCATCTCTAATTAATCGATGCAAGCAGCAAACGCTTCTTATCGAGCTTCAACCAGCACTAACGATCAATGTAATCGGTTCACAACTATCCTCACAATTAAAACACTCTGATTTACCTACGGAATTCCAGGATAAAAAATTAAATTAAAATTTAATTTATTTTACATTTATTATGTATTTATTATTTACTTAATTAATATTATTTATTCAACTATTTATTTTAGTTCTTATTTAAGATTAATTTATTTAATGAACTTACTTTAGAGTTGCACATTTTAGTTTTCTTTTTGATTGCACAATATGTTTTACCTACGCACCTTATTGCCATCGATATGCACAGTGCCCAGTCCCAACCAAGTGTTCCCTAACTACTCTTAACTACAGCACCCCTTCCCCCAGATACCCTTTAAACCCTTTCCCAGTCCCATCTCTAAGTAGATTTATGATTTCTCATGGAGCTAACTGTACTTTCTCTTCTCTTTTCCACGCTCTTTACTACGCGCATCCCTCAACTGTATCGTGTCTCTGTCTCACTCTCTCGCCTTCTCTCTGTCTCGCTCCATATCGTGTTGTCGCTCCTTCTCTCTCTCGCTCTCTCACTCTGCCCGTGCTGATTCTACTGAAACATCAACATATCACATCAACATCAACAACATCACAACAACATCGACAACAACAAAATCTTGCATCATCTTCCGTTCTTCCGCTCGATCATGCCAGACTTCCATGCCAAGTTCAATAAGACCATGGAGTGTTTGAGCTTCCAGTACCAGTGCGGGGACGGAAGTTGCATCTCCGGCTACAAGCGCTGCAACGGCATCACCGACTGCACCGACGGTGCCGACGAGTACAACTGTCTGATCAACTACGACGATTCGAACTATGGTAGAGCGCGATACTTAAAAAAAAAAAAAAAAAAAAAAACAGGACCTAATCCCAAACTATTAGTACTACTTAACCTAGACCTAAATCTAGTACCCTCTAGTGCTATGAGAAGCGATTTGCCTTCGAGCTTACTCACGAAACATGTCTTTTATCTTTCCATCTCTGCTTTACACACACACACACACTCACACTCACACACACCTAAGAAGATCCAGACTTTGACCCTGAAATAGACCCCACGGACAGCGACAGTCCCAGTGGGTGCGAAATATATTATTTCGAGTGTGACTTTGGCCAGTGTATTCCGTTAGAGAAGAAATGCGACGGCTTTCCGGACTGTCAAGATGAAACCGATGAGATCGACTGTCCGGCCTACACAGGTAAACACACACACACACACACCTTGGTAACTTGGCGGCCTTCAAGTGTTCTCCAACCAACAACTCACCCACTCACACACATACTCACACACACTCATTCAGTCACTCTATGTACATCACTGCATACATCATGATCATTCGCAGGGCATTGCCTTGAGCACGAGTTCGAGTGCGACGACTATTGCATACCTCGCGATCAGCTGTGCAACGGTATTGTCAACTGCAACGACGGCAACGATGAGCGTAACTGTACTTTTTGTCTAGACGATGCATATCTGTAAGACATCGACCTTTGGTTTGCGCACGTGATCGTGAAGCGATCGATCGTATTAATCACGATACGTTTTATCTTTCATATGTATGTCCTCGATCCCTTTGATCACACCAACACACACAACAACAACAACAACAACACACGATCATCATCAACATCATCACAATCATCATCACGATCATCATCGGCGATAAACGATAAACTCATCGCCAGCTGCAACACGGGCGATTGCATTGCATCGAAACTGCGATGCAATGGCAACGTGGACTGTTCCGATGCTAGCGATGAGCACGATTGCGGTAAGCCCCACCCAAACATACATACAAAACATACATACATTTATCACTCACACTCTCTCCCCTAACCGATTTTCGAAACAATCGATTTCTCAACTGAAACCCTGCACTGCATCTAAAGCTTTACACTAATCGTAGTTCGACCTTTGCTTTTTGGATTGTATTTTGATCGTGGTATTCGTGGTCTCAGCTTTGGAGTATTTAGTTGGCTTACATTTACAAATTTACAAATTTGATGCATTTTAATCGTATTCTCATTGATAGATAAACGTTTATTCGATTTTCAAGCTCGCACCTGCCCACCGAACACAATACCCTGCAATGGCAGCTGTCTCGCAGGGAGGCTGCGATGCGATGGCAAACGCGATTGTGACAATGGCATCGACGAGCGCGATTGTCCGGGTAACATATTCAAGACCGATCAACCGATCAATATGCTGTCGCCCTCGCACAATTTTCAAATTTGCACTCTCTCTCTCTCTCTCTCCTTCTGACTTTGAACCGATTTATCAATCTGTCAATCTCTTCGTGCTACAACTGAGTTTCCTTCTCGTTCGAGTCAGTTCTCCTTTAGACACTTTTACTCCAAAGCTATACGTGTCTATCTATCTCACTCGCTCGTTCGATCTAGTAGTATTTGAATTCTACAATTTCCACTTCTCTCTCACTCGCACTGCGCATTCCTTATCGTTAATTAATGCTCACTTTCGTTTTTTGTTCGTTCTTTTTGTTGATATTCAATTGTCGCTTGGCCTAACACAATACATACACACACACATACAATACGTGTGCGGCAGATCCACGCATATTCACGCACACAGTCTCACACACCATCACGCACAGAAACACGAGCTGCCTGTCGTACCAATGGCAGTGCGCAAACCTTGAGTGCATCAACGCCGAGTTTGTATGCGATGGCAATATCGATTGTCTGGACAAATCGGACGAATTGCCCGGCAATTGCGTGGGAGAGGGTAACGTCATTCGTTTTTATTCATACATCAGTCAACCCAGCCCCCCCTACCCAGTCCAAGCTCCCCCTCTTAGATATACCATAATTAGCTGTAAGTTAGTTAACCCCGACGGAAGTTCACTTCACGGGTTTGTATGCTCTACGGTGTACGATACCAAGTGCAGTTCTTCTTTAGCTCTCAGCGCATTTAACTGCTAGCTAACCTAACCTGATGAGAAGCTGTTGCTCATGCCAATCTCTTTCGTTTTCTCTTCTTGTTACGCCATACTGACAATTGCCATTCCATTCACACATCGACCCTCATCATCGCATAACGAACGAGAACGATTATCGCCATCTCTCGTGCCACACTCATAGCCATCAACCGGCGAACACCCGAAGAATGCACCCGGGATCAATTCTTCTGCGACGATACGTGCTTCGATCGCGGCATTCGCTGTAACGGCCAGATCGAATGCACAGATCAAAGCGATGAGCATGACTGTCACTCGCCCCCTTTCCCACGCCATCCATCATACCCAATGCTGCCCTGTCCACAGCACACGTGCCCCAGTGGCAGGTGCTACACGGAGAGCGAACGTTGTGACGGCCATCGTCATTGCGAAGACAACTCCGACGAGGCCAACTGTAAGTTTGCATTAACTTCTTAACCCGCTACATCGCTCTCATTTCCTTAAAAGGGGGAAAATAGGCAAAGGGGTTCAGGTCCCTGAGGTTCTTTTCCGATCGAACTAGCTCAAGTTACCGTTAGTCTTTAAAAGAGCATTCAAATAGAGAGTTTTCTTAACATAAATTGAATTAAAATACTGTGAGATCTTCCGGGTAAGATCTTTCTTACTCAAGCTTAAGACAATATAGATTTATTAGAAGAAATTCAAGCAAACAAATCCGGGTTGGAAGGTCCTCTTAGCCAGGCATACACTACAACCTTTTACTTTGATTCAGTATATTCATTTTTCCAGCACAGTAATTTAAGGAACAATGTTTTTTATTAATTTCAAACGATTTCAGGCACAGGCACCTTTTGTTTTCAGTTTTGTGTATAGTTCTCTTTTAAGTTACTGCTATAAAATAATAAATATATATACGCTGTCTTTCTCGCTCTCTATCTCTGTCACTCTTGCTCACATCTCCATCATTTGCGATTTACTTAACTGCAATGTTCTTATGTACATTACTCTATATCTCTACCTACCTACATAGTATCTATCTCTCTCACCGATCTCTTTTCCTTTTGCTTATGTCTTGTGTAACTCGTTTGTCAATTGCACAAATGCCATGATATGATTGTTATATACAGGTACTCAATGCAAGGAGACCGAGTTTTTTTGTTACGATCGACAGTTTTGCATTAATTCAACACAGCACTGCGATGGCTTCTACGACTGCAAAGACTTTTCCGATGAGCAGAACTGTATTGGTTAATAAACAGCAAACTTACTTTGATTTAATACTCTTTCCCAATTCCATTTTTGCAATCGAAAAGACTGTGAAAATGTGACCAATTAGACAGTAGTTAGTTCGTTAGTTATCGATAGTTATTTTATTCCTACAGTAGATTACAATTATTCTTACTCTTAAGTTACTTGCATGAAACCATCCCGAGCAGTAATTGCTCCTTTTGCGAAACAATCCCCATAAGTTACTCCATGTGTATGCACTGTTCAAATATATTATATCTATATTTTCTTTTTCCGATCATGCTGCAAGTCTCGACATCGGTCTTAACCCTTCTCGGACATTCGATAGATTCGAAAGGGTTAAGATCAAAGTCGCAACGCAGTGTGGTTTGACGCCTGTTCTCAATTACAATCTCTTTTTATACAAACCAGTTTTATATAGCTTTCGATCCCGTACAGCCGTAGCAGAATGCACTTAAGCAGATCGATTACTAATAGAATTCCCTTTGATTGATCCCGTACAGGCTGCGCCAGTGATCAGTTCCGCTGCCGCAACGGAGACTGCGTGAACGGAAATGCTCAGTGCAACGGCTATCCCGAGTGCCAGGATGGATCCGATGAGACGGACTGTCCCACAACCTCGTGCCAGGCGAACCAGTTCCGCTGTCGCAACGGCCAGTGCGTGAATGCCGCAGTGCGTTGCAATGGACAAACCGACTGCCAGGACAGCTCCGATGAGGCCAATTGCCGTAAGTAGCCAAAGCCAAGCAGGGACAGACAGTCACAAGACACTCGCAACACATTCGCCCTATTGGGGCAAGCTTTATCATCATCGTATACACATACTCAATTTTGCCACATAAGGTCATCCATACATATCCGGTGGTAGAGCTCCGACAGCTCAGGCAACAACAACGACAACAACAGCAACAACTACAGCAGCGACCACGACTAGCTCGACAACAACGGCGATGCCATTGCGCATCATCTGTCCCCCGAGCATGTTCCGTTGTGAGAACGGTCCATGCATCTCGCTGGGCAAGCGTTGCAATGGCATCACCGATTGTCCGTTTGATAGCAGCGATGAATACGACTGCGATCCCATCAACAATGAGATCGATAGTAAGTCGATTGCCACAGCAATCTCGGTGCCAGTAACATTTGTACAAACCCCAACTCTCTATCGAATCACCTCAACGCACTCTTTAACATGCCAAACTTGCTTAACCCAACGTAGTATTCTTCTAAGTCTAGTGGGAAACTGAACAATCACATAGCGAACTTGAACTAATGGTTTAACCTTCTTCTTTCACAGCCTCCGACCACTCTTCTTCACAAGGACGCAACAGCCAGTTGAACCTGAAGACCTATCCCGATAGCCAAACCATCAAAGAAAGTAAGTTGCACATTAGGTTCTTCAACTGAAAGAAGGTCATGCAAAGAGACCTAACAAAGCACAAAGGTCTTTGCAAGGCAGCAAACAATTCTTCGGCTCGCTTCGAAGATATTTTTATTCTTTTAAGCCTTTGCAGTATGGTTTTTTATTTGTTGTTCTCTTTTATTTCCGATTAAAGGATGTACAGCTCTGACTGAGCTTTCTTTATTAATCTACCAACAGCTTAATCGAACGAGAGTTTACTGTTTGTAATTTATCCATTTATCGATATCAAACGACCAATCTTCAAGGGCTTCAAGGCTTCGGTGCGCCGGAGAAAGCCGCTCTTTTTTGTTTTTGCGTTGTTTCGTTTGTTATATGTTTCTACTCTCTACTCAACATAATGTTCTACCATTACTTCTAATGCTTAACCCAACCAAATGTCAAACTCTATAAATTAAATACCCTCAGGATATATTAGGGAGGGTAAGTTGGCCTAACTACACAGCACATAATCAGTAGGCGCAAGCTACACTGCACAACAGCAATTGGCAATTGGTTCGACGTTGTACATTATTTGTCGAAATTAGCATTCTCAGCACTTATCCCTTCTAGCAAGCTCGTTAGTTTTAGATACACAGTAAAATTCCTGCCACCACAAATACCCGAAATACCCGAATATCCTCAGTGATTGTACAATATATATACTACAATAGTTAAAGCCCCCGATTCAGTTTGTGCTCGTTATTTAAAGCAAGTTAGCTGACAGTCCTAAGCACCTTTTAACACTCTCTCTGGCATTGTGCAGGTCGCGAGGTCATCTTCCGCTGCCGTGACGAGGGTCCAGCTCGCGCCAAGGTCAGGTGGCTACGTCCTGGAGGACGTCCTCTGCCCGTGGGCTTCACCGATAAGAACGGTCGCCTGGAAATTCCGAACATTCGCGTAAGTTCGAAATAGAAAAGAGAAACATAAACAAACTAACAAACCTACGATGCTCTCTTTCTTTTCCAGGTTGAAGACGCCGGCACCTATGTGTGCGAAGCCGTTGGATATCCCAGCCACGTACAGGGCCAGAAGGTCACCGTACACTTGACTGTCGAACGCTGTAAGTATTGCTGTGCCAAGCCGATTGTGTTTAATACTGGGTTCATATTGAAATACTCCCTAACGGACGCAGCTTGGGGGGATCAAAAGTATGAGGAACCCAAATCGAACCGGATCAAGTATGGCACCGTGCCACACATTGATCTTGAGTTCTTTGGTCTAGGTAGGAAATACACCCCATTTGACACCCCACTCAGCCGTTGATGGTCACTTTGCTATAATAAATGTGACCAACTTCGGCTTAGCATCATCGTTCATTAATTGATCCCCAGCTAATCAAACTCTTAATATACTTTCCTAATCCAATGCCGCTTGGGCAACTGCAATGGTAAGCGGGAGTTGGGCGAGACTAAGTCATTCCCGAGAACTAGCTACATGTGTTTTTTATGTGCTCTCTTCCGACAGTTAACGACGATCACGAACGCCCATCGACAGCTTGCACCGAGTACCAGGCAACCTGTATGAATGGTGAGTGCATTGACAAGTCCAACATTTGCGATGGTCTGCCCCACTGCTCGGACGGATCGGATGAGCACAGCTGCAGCCATGGACGTAGATGCCAGCCGAATCAGTTCTTGTGCGCCAACACGAAGTGTGTGGAGCGCACCTGGCGTTGCGATGGTGAGAACGATTGTGGTGACAACTCCGACGAGGAATCCTGCGACCCAGAGCCAAGTGGTTCCCCATGCCGTTACAACGAGTTCCAGTGCTCCAGTGGACACTGCATTCCCAAGAGCTTCCAGTGCGATGACCTCAATGATTGTCGCGACGGCAGTGATGAAATCGGTTGCAGTACGTACTCGACTAGCTAACCATTCTATTGCACTGAAACTTACTTGATCTCTTTTTTCGCGACTACAGTGAAACCCGAGGTCATTCGGCCACCACCTCCCATGCAGTCTCTGCTGGAGGGTCAGGCACTCAATCTGACCTGCACAGCAACCGGTGTACCTGTGCCCACAATTGTCTGGCGTCTGAACTGGGGTCATGTGCCCGACAAGTGCGTCTCGAAGAGCTATGGCGGCAGTGGTAGCCTTTACTGCCCGGACATGCAGCACTCGGACAGCGGTGCCTACTCCTGCGAGATAATCAACACCCGTGGCACCGACTTCGTTAGACCCGACACCATTGTGAAGGTGACTCCCGATCGCAACCAATACTGCCCTGCTGGATTCTTCAATATGCTGGCACGTTCCAGCGACGAGTGCATCGAATGCTTCTGCTTTGGTGTTGCCAACTCCTGTGAGAGTGCCAATCTCTATGTCTACGCCATACAGCCTCCGATTCTCTCGCATCGCGTGGTCGGTGTCGAGCTGAGCCCCTACAAGCAGATCGTTATCAACGAGGCACCCGGCCATAATCTTCTGACTCTGCACCACGGCGTCCAGTTCCGTGCCTCAGATGTACAGTACAATAGCCGCGAGACACCCTATCTGGCACTACCTTCCGATTACATGGGCAACCAACTGAAGTCCTATGGTGGCAAGCTCAAGTACGAGGTCAGCTACATGGGCAGTGGACGTCCCATCTCGGGCCCTGATGTAATCATCACTGGCAACTCATTTACCCTCACCTACCGCACCCGCACACTGCCCAATCTGTCGAACAAGGTGGAGGTGCCTTTCCTGCCAGGCAACTGGTACAAGCCCGACGGCCGCAAGGCGACACGAGAGGAGATTATGATGATACTGGCCAATGTGGAGAATATACTGATTCGCTTGGGCTACATTGATGCCGTGGCACGTGAAGTTGAACTGGTCAACATCGCATTGGACTCGGCCGGTACTGCCGACCAGGGACTGGGTAGTGCCTCCCTGGTAGAGAAATGTAGCTGCCCACCGGGCTACATTGGTGATTCCTGCGAGACTTGTGCCCCTGGCTATGTGCGTCAACAAGGCGGTCCTTGGCTGGGACACTGTGTACCCTACGTGCCAGAGCCCTGCCCAGTCGGTACCTATGGCGATCCACGACGAGGTGTTGCCTGCCTGCCATGCCCGTGCCCACAGAGCGGCAGAAATAACTTTGCCAGTGGCTGCCAGCTGGCACCCGATGGTGATGTCATCTGCAACTGCCACGAAGGCTACCAGGGACGCCGCTGCGAGACTTGCGCTGCCGGCTACCAAGGCAACCCATTGGCTCCTGGTGGCAGTTGCCACAAGACACCCGAAACGCAGTGCAACGCCGAGGGAACCTACAGTGTGCGCCGCGACGGCTCCTGCGAGTGCAAACCTCTGGTCACCGGTGAACGTTGTGACTCGTGCGCACCTAAGAGCTTCCATCTGAATAGCTTTGTGTACACCGGTTGCATTGAGTGCTTCTGCAGCGGCCTTCTGGCTGACTGTACCAGCACCTCGTGGTACCGCGAGCAAGTTAGCAGCAGTTTCGGACGTTCCCGTGCCCCGCACGGCTTCCAGCTGGTGCGCGACTATACACGTGCCCAGCCACAGACAGTACCCTTCGATACTCAGACCTCGGCCATTACCTTCAGATCCAGCTCGGACTACAATGCCGATACACTGTACTGGAGTCTGCCTAGCACCTTCTTGGGCAACAAGCTGACTGCCTATGGCGGACGTCTGAACTACACGCTCAGCTATAGCCCCCTGCCCGGTGGCCAAATGTCGCGCAACAATGCACCCGATGTGGTCATCAAGAGTGGTGAGGACCTTACGCTGATCCATCATCGCCAGTCTGCCGTCAGTCCCAGCACCTCGAACTCGTACGCTGTGCGCATCATTGAGAGCGAATGGCAGCGCCCAGACGGACAAGTGGCCAATCGGGAACATCTGCTGATGGCCCTCAGCAAGATCGATGCCATTTACATCAAGGCCACCTACACTACCAGCACCATGGACGGTACCCTGAAGCAAGTCGTCTTGGACGTTGCCAGTCCCACCAACTTGGGCACCCAGCGTGCCTACGAGGTGGAGGAGTGCCGCTGCCCGCCAGGCTATGTTGGTCTCTCTTGCGAGCGCTGTGCACCTGGCTACAAGCGCAATCCCGAAGCAGGTCTCTATCTGGGTCTCTGCGAACCCTGCGAATGCAACGGACACTCCTCGCAGTGTGACGGCGAGACAGGAGAGTGTGTGGTAAGCTAATGCAAATACTTCAACACTCACATACACTATTGGCTTGGGAGAGTTAGCAGTGCCGCTATCCATAGGGTAGAAGGGTGCTTAGAGGGTATTTTGTTCGTATGAACGCGCAGATCTCAGGCACTGTAAGCGCTAGGACTGTCTAACTTGGCAACAATGTATCTAATGTGTGCACGCAGATAATGTTCGTTTTGGATATTAGCCACGCCCACTTATGCCTTCCTCAAAGTCATCAATACCTAGACTTTACCTTTTTTACATGTTTCTTTAAATAAATTGTGGTTTACCCTCTACAGAACTGTGCCGACAACACCGAGGGAGAGTCCTGCGAACGCTGTGCTGCTGGCTACACCGGAGATGCCACTCGAGGCTCCTCCTCCGACTGCCAACCCGATGGCTATGGACCACCTCCAACGCGCCCTTCAGATCCCTACACGGACACTTGCCAGTGGTGCAACCCGGAAGGCACACGCCGCTGCACAGAGGGTAACTGTGAGTGCAAGCCGAATGTGATTGGCACTTACTGCGATCAGTGCCGCGACGGCACCTACGGCTTATCTTCGGACAGCATCAGTGGCTGCAAGGAGTGCTTCTGCTCCGGCCAGACGAGTCGCTGCCGCTCCGCATCGCTGTACCGCCAGCTGATTGCCGTTGACTTCATTAGCAACGAGGCCCTGATCACCGACGACGAAGGCCAGCTGATGGATACGCACAACTTGCAGGTGGACATACCGAACAACAAGTATACCTATTCGTACAAGTCGTACACGCCCAAGTACTGGAGTCTGCGCGGCAACGTGCAGGGCAACCAGCTGAACGCCTACGGTGGCTTGCTCAACTATACCCTGACTACGGAATCGAGTGGCGGCTATCAGCCAGGCAGCGATGTGGTGATCATTGGCAATGGCATTCGTTTGATCTGGACACGTCCGGCGGAGGAGTCCTATCTGGATGACTACAGTGTGCGCCTGGACGAGAATAGTCAGTGGCAGCGCGCGCATCTGGGTAGACTGGCACCCGCCACTCGCAACGACATCTTGAGTGTGCTGACCAACGTGGAGCATCTGTTGATTCGTGCAACTCCCAAGGTGCCAACCGATAGCAGTTCGATCAGCGATGTTACCCTTGAGGTAGCCGTTGAAATTGGTCAGCCCGGCGCCGAGCGTTCCGTTGACATCGAGGTGTGCCAGTGCCCGGCGGGCTATACGGGCAACTCTTGCGAAACTTGCGCCCCACTGCACTACCGCACGGAGAACGGACAGTGCCAGGCCTGCCCCTGCCAGGAGGAGAACACCCAGAGCTGTCTGCTGGGCGTCAGCGGCTACGTGGAATGCCAGTGCAAGCCCCACTTTGCAGGCGATCGTTGCCAGGATATCGGTGAGTAGCGGCGCTACTGTGGGTAGGCTCTCCCAGTCAAGCAATATTGATCTCAGCTATCGATCGATTGCGAGTTTGGGTGCCTCCAGTTTGACCATACACACACACACACATACACACACACCCCCCACACAGTTACCCTCCCAATGAAGTAGATTGTTCAGGCAGTTGACCTGAGTGTCTGCTGAACTTCATGATCCACTCTTATTTTCCCCGCTTCCCAATCGACCTCTCTTCCTTTTTCTCTCTTGCCCTCTCTCACTTTCTCTCTCTCCCTCTTTCCAAGTCTACACGTCCTTTTCCTTGAAGTCCCTTCGGCTAGTTGCAATATCTTCCTTTCGATTTTCAATATCTCTTAACTTTGTTTTCTTATTTACACACCACCAACTCCCTCCTTCCCCCGCCCCCATTCCGCTCATCATCCAACTTATTTGCAACTCTGGAATAAACAAACAACAACAACAAAAATGAAAATAAAAAACAAACATCATCGAATCGAAAACAAAAACGAAATCATCACAACAAACCATCCAATCCATCCACATTCTAGACACATCTCGCATTATTGAAGAACCGCCCAAGATATGCGATATAAGCGGGGGATTCTGTTGCAATGGCTTTCATTTCGATATTGAGCCCAACGAGACAATATCATACAATGATACCCTGCACATTTATAAGGGCGACAGAATCATAGGAAATATAACGAAACTCCGATACGGCTGCCATCCGAGAGGTTCGCGAACTGTCAATGTCGACAGACACACACACACATGCATCTACAAATCTCTGCAACAGCAACAACAACAACTATTACAACATACTATCGATCTTTGTCTCTCTTGCTCTCTATAAACCTTATATATCTGAACCTTATCGCCATCTGCTGTTGCGACAACAAACCAAACAAACAAATAACAAAGAATACAACTTAGCAAAGCACATAGATACATACGTACTCTAGTCTATATGTTCACACATTTGCCTATATGTTCTCGTAATATCTGTTAGACTGGTCGATAATCAATGTTAACACTTTCTCTTGTGCTCTAAAACCTAAGGTAGCCTGTGGGAAATTAGAAAGGTGCTGCCAATAAGCTAAAGAAACTCAAGAGTACTTCTTCTTATACACCAGCTGAGTCTCAGAGCCCTGTTTGTTGTATCTGTCTGGTAATCGTGGTTGTGTAGTTATTGTCTCTCTTAGAAACTGTTTAGACCCTTCATAGAATCTACTACATAAATACTAAAGTTGTGTCTACTTGTCTCTTTTGTTGTTCACTTTCCTAAATCGACTCACCGATCTCTTTGTATATCTCTCTGTATGTTCTTAGTCTCCTTTCGTTTCCTTTCTGTATTGCTGTGTGAAGTTCCTCAGCCAATTTCGGTGCTCTAAAATGAAACTAGTTCTCAGCTGTATATTTGCCAAACTCCTGTCTCTTAACCTTTTTTTAGCACCCTCGATTCGTGTAGAGTTCCATGTGTGTATTGCATTGTGTGTCTTATCGTGCTACCCTATAGAAGGGTAGTGCCGTTTATAAATAGTTAGTCGCGCCAGATCGTAACTATGTATAGTATTTTCCATATCTGTAGCTCTGGCTTTTACTAACCCGTCCTTCACATATGATAATGATCCAGCGATGGAGATACATTTAACCCAGCGTCGTATGCTACTTAGGGTGCAATACCATTTTTGGGACACTGAGAACCAAGCGTAGTATATCTCTGTCGGATTTTACCCGCCTACCCCCCTTCCCCTACCCTGTGTAAATATGTAGCTGGTACCTAATCAAGCGTAATAGCGTACGTACTTTGCGACCTGCCACGCCCCTCTTATTCTACGTTTACTTCACCTCAACTGAGTCCATGTCACTAACACAAACGTAAAGAGTTGAATTAACAACTATGGGATAAATTGGAACCGATTGCTTAATACCCTCTTCTCTGCACCGCACAGACTATGGAACAACGACTGTGGCACCGCCAGACAACTCAATTCGCACCCAGATAATCGTGTCGATCTTGAAGCCACAGATCACCATCATGCCAGTGGGCGGTTCAGTCTCACTCAGCTGCAGCGGTCGCATGCGATGGAACAATGTGAGTAGCTAAAATCGATAAAATTGACGATAACGATAGCATAACGATTACTTTTGCTTTGTAGGATCCTGTCGTGGTCACCTGGTACAAGCAGGACGGCCAATTGCCGTACAACACTGAGATCCAAGGAGGCGACATCCATATACACAACCTCCAAATCCCCGACTCTGGCATCTACATCTGTCAAGCGATCAACAACCAGACTCTGCACACCTACGACGACAAGATTGCCATCACTGTCACAAGTAAGTGTCCTCGCGAAGGTGATCGCAACTGATCCCATACTCTAACTAACTGTTGTTAATCTCCAAAATATTTTAATGCGGCCTACAAAGGATATGCCAAAGAAATGTCGGCTCGCTATGGTAGCTATATTAGCCACAGATAAAGCATTGAAAACGCACTCAAGAGAATCTCTTTATTCATTTTCCACTCTCCTTCTCCCTCTCTCTCTCTCTTTTACCCCAGCTGAAGGACAACTTTCGCCCGCTCAGATCGTCAACCTGCCGCCGTCTGTGACCTTCGAGGAGAATCAACCCAACGAGATCAACTGCGAAGTGGCCGGCAATCCCACACCGAACGTGATCTGGACTCGTGTCGATGGCCAGGCCGATGGCTACACCACCACCGATGGCACTCGCCTGATCTTCAATGCACCACGCAAGTCCGACGAGGGTCGCTATCGCTGCGAGGCCCAGAACGAACAGGGTGCCGACCAGCGCTATGTGCAAGTCTATGTCCGCACCAACGCTCCACCCCCGGCACCTGCCCGCGTGCATGTCTACATTCAGCCCAAGGAGTACAACGGCGAGGCCGGCGACAATGTGCACTTCACCTGCCAATCGACCCATGACGGACAGCTGCGGTACGAGTGGCTCTTCAACGGTTACCCCATCAATGCCAATCAGTTGCGTAATGTCTATGCACGCGGCGAGGTGCTTGAGATCCGTGATGCCACCGCCCGCAACTCGGGTACCTTTACCTGCATCGGCACCGACTTGCGCACCCATCGCAACTACACGGAAGATGCTCGAGTCTACATTGAGCAGCGCCAGCAGCCTCCCTATGGCGGGTAAGGTTCTCCCTCACTCTGAGATGAGCAGCATACACTTATCTTCGTTCTTTGTTCTCTTCTACAGCATTGTGCCCGTCATTGTGCGCCTGCAGGAGAGTTACATTGTCGATCAAGGCACCGATTTGAGCATCACTTGCGAGTCCAGTGGCTCGCCTTACCCCAGCATCAAATGGACCAAGGTGGGCGGACAGATGGCCACCAATGTGCAGCAGACCGACAATGTGCTGCGCATCATCAATGCCAAGCCAGAGAATCGGGGCGTGTATCTCTGCCTTGCCGAGAACGACTACGGAGTAGATCAATCCAGCACATCAGTCGGCGTTGAACGTAAGTTTTTGTCTCTTGGGAACTCCTTGTATATATACTCAAAGTAATATCGCTATAAATACAATGTACATTAAGCTTAGTGAACTGAGAGTGCAATTTAGTATTCTAGCAATTGGAAAACCCCTAAGCTCTTAACCCAACAGACTCTTGAAGCGATTAGACTCTCCGCCTTAACTTATCTCTCTGCTTTACTTCTTCATGCTGCTCACTCTAAACCGTCAAATCGTATTGGTAATATCATGATAATATTGCGAACCTCTTGGCCAAATATCTTTCTACTCTTTTCATAATTTAAATATAACACTCTTTACCTTGTACACATTTAAATGATTTATGATTATTGCAATGCCAAGTGCACAAGAACGGAGTCGGTAATAAGACAGGTCCGCACAGTCTGATCCTATTAATAATCGGTGCAACCACCATAATTTACTTGCTTGCAGCTCGGGAGCAACCGAGCGTTGAAATAGACCCGGTAAATCCGCAAGCGTATATAGTCGGCTCCGAGGGAGTACTTTACTGCATTCATCGCGGCATACCAGAGCCGACAGTGCAATGGAGACGCGTCGATGGCCTGCCCCTCTCGCCCCGACACTTGGAGATTCAGAAGGGATACATAAGGTACCTCTACATATATCATTGATTTTGTTATCGAATTGTCGTACTACTCTCTCTCCCTCTCTCTTTCTGCCTACAGAATCAGTGACATTCAATTGGAAGATGCCGGCGACTACGAGTGCGTGGCTGAGAACGCAGTGGGTCGTGCCACGGGTACAACAAGTCTGCGCGTCCACGCTGTGCCTGTTGTCGAACTGCTGCCGAACGAGAGACGCCTTCGCGTCACTGTGGGCGACGAGGTACGCGTCACATGCCTGGCCAGCGGCTTCCCCAACCCGACTGTGAAGTGGAACATTCCCGACCAGTACGCCTTGGATCGCAGCTACGGCCGCAATACGGCAGACTTGAACATCTACTCGGTGAGCCAAGCTGATGCCGGCGTGTACACGTGCACAGCCAACAACGAAGCGGGTAGCGATCAGATCTTCATTACCATCGATGTGCAGCCCAAGCGTGGCGACATCGGCGAACGTAAGTGAAAAGTTTGGTTAGGTTTCGACTGCGCTCAGCGCTTACCAACACTACTTGTTGTTGTTCCATACTTACAGCCTACGGCGATGTGGAACACTCGTATCCTCAGCAGCGACCCGACAACTCGTATCCTCAGCAGCGACCCGAAAACAATGAGCAGTTCCCGGCCAATCTGGGTGAAAATGTTACCCTCACTTGCAACTTCAATGACAAGGCAACGCAAACCCAATGGGAACGTGAAGATGGACAGCCACTGCCGCCCAATGCCTACGTGGATCACGATCGCCTGGAAATCTTCATTCTGCAGGAACAGAACCTCGGAAAGTACCGTTGCAATGCCATCGACTCGAGAGGTGATCGCGTCGCCTTTGTGGTTCGCGAACTGGTCTTGCTGCCACTGCCACAGATCACATTCCAGCCGAGCATACCACTCGTTGTGGAGCCCGATCGCAATGTGGAGATCTACTGCCAAGTATCCGGCGCCAGCCCCGACCACGTAATCTGGGCCTCTGACAATAACCGACCACTGCCTAGGTGAGTATGCTCCGTGGAGTGGGTAAGCCAAAAACGGCATCTCTTGCCACAACTGTCGTGTGTATGTTCGTATGAGCATCCATATCTCAGGAACTATAGCAGCCAGGGTTGCCAAATTTGCTGACATTATGTCTTACTATTGCGCGCAGATAAAGTTTGGTCAACCATTCAGCCACGCCTTCATTCACTCACATAAATTGATAAAAAATGAATTGCAAACATAGTTTTAATACGAGAACGTTTCTTTTCGATGTGTGCAATAATTGAAACCTTTCAGATAATTTCTTTGAATTTTATTGCAATCGGTTTACAGACTTAAAAGTTATTTAATAACAGATTTTTGTGGGGGAGCAAATAAAGCTGAAGGTAGCGGGATCATCATCCTAGGTCTTGTTCGAGCTTAGTCAGTTAGATCTTTGTGTTATTGTGTTAAGCTCATCTCTAATCGATTCCCGCCTATCGACTTGTGACAGATCTGTACGCATCGAAGGACAATTACTGCGCTTCATTGCCATCACACCCGCCGATGCTGGCGGCTACACTTGCACCGCCTGGAACGAGTACGGCAACGTGACGAAGACCGCTCAGGTTGTGGTGAAGCGGCCCAGCTACTACCAGCCCCAGCCGCAGTCGGAGCAGCAGGTGCGCCACGAGGGAGAGAGCATCCAGCTGCGCTGCAGCATCAGCCAGCAGCGTGGAGAGCAGCGTCAAAATGTTCACGTGAGTTCAGTGTGATGGCATGAGGGTAGCGAATATTGTGAGCAACCCTATTCGATTTTGCTTGCAGTTCCGCTGGTTCCGCCAGGACAGACAACCGCTGCCAAACAACGTGCGTGGAGATAGCGAGGTGCTTGAGCTGAACTCTCTGCGCCCGGAGGATAGCGGTGTATATATCTGCGATTCATATGACATCGAGACCCGTCAACGTCTGCCACAAACCTCCGTCGATTTGCGTGTACAGAGTGAGTAAACTGCTCCCCACACCCTCTGGTTATGCCAGCTGTCAGGTCCGACAATACGAAAACAGCAACAGAAATATCTCTATCTCTCTCACACACACACACACGACAAGATATACAACACACCACACACACACAGATATACACACGCACAATCCCCAAAGCTTTATGCGATTCTTTTGCCCCAAAAACAAGAAGAGGATTGCAGGGTTCACAAAGAATGAGACAGACACACACTCAGACACACTCACACACACACACACATAGACACGAAACCAGCAGAAATAGAATACCAAAAATGAAATCGAAATCGAAATCGAAATCAAAATTAATCGATACCATACTATAATAATCGCAATATCGAAAGTTAAGCAAAGGATTAGGCTTTGTTGGCAATGTTACACAGAGCAGATTGAAAGATAATAATGAAAACGAAAATGATAAAGGAAACGAAAATGATAAAAGATCGCTCGCTGATTTTACTTTGTTCTTACCAATATCGAAATCTAAATCTATATCTATATCTACTCCGTATCTTTGTATCTGTATCTACGCCCATATGTATATGTATACCCATATGTATATGTATGTATAGCTAGAAATTACTTAACTTAACACCTGTACTCTATACCTACTGACCACACACACACACACACACACGCACCATCTGTAAACCGAACAACGTTCTGACACTGTGTAAATATGCGAGCTGGCCCACAAATCGATTCAAAGTAATTGTAATCGATAACGGACATGGAAACGGAAACGGAAAAAGGGTCTAGGGTTCTTCTACACACACAAACACACTCTCTCTGTATATATGACAGCCAGACACACACACACACATAGCCACTAACAATTGTAAATCTAAAATTTAAGATGCAAATTATAAACACACACACACACACAGAACTCTCTATGAACATATATGTATCTGTATGTACTTATAAGTATCGGAATAATTTGAGAACCTGGTGACGGTGTCAACAACTCTTTAACAACCGCAACAAAAACTGCCAAAATTTTAAGAAAACACTCGCATCCTGTACAGTCACAGAAAATACCAAAATATATACAAACTATATATACCAAATAAATACCACAAAAATACTTTTAAAATACAACTACAACTGCCGATTGCATGCCCGAAGAAACGATTTAACTGCCTCGAAAATACACAAAAAAAGAATAAATAAAAAAAAACCCCACCCACTTTCCTACACTCCTAACGACCCACACACATACACACACAGCCAATTTATTCGATACTTTTGAATTTTATAATCTTAAGTTGAAGCGAGAAATCGAAAAGAAAAGAAAAGAAAGAATCCAGAAATATTCAATTCAATTTTATACTTACAATTATATAATTTACACACTTCTTCATGTTAATGAAATTAAACATATGATTAAAATAATACTTATAAAATTCTAAGCTTACAAATGGCTGCCATATCTAATACAATACATTTTAAGTCCCAGCAAAATGCACCAAGTGAAAATAAACAACAACTATTAACAAGCATTTTACACTGAAAACAATTCCAAGTGTAAGGCAAAAAAAAAAAAAAAACTCAACTGTAACATCTCTTTTTATTTCGTTATCTATTAACATTCTGATCAATGTTGTTGGCTCGCACACTCTTGCAGAAACTTGCCACGACTTGTCCGTGCGTCCGAAACTTACCAACACTAACTCGCACACTCATCTTTGTCATGTCATGTAAGAATGCAACCCTGCAACTTTTTTGGGTTCATATCATCAACGAATCTGCAAGGGTATCTACTCTTCTGGCAACCGAAGATAATTGTTCTCTTTCTAGTTTATTTTGAATTTCTTTGGGCTTTCACAAACCTTTTTGTTTTTTGGTGTTGGGTACGGTTAATATTACCCTTATTCGTTCTTGTTGTCTCCCTCCTCCTGGTGTTTGTTCATCTGTATATATATATCACATATGGTTCTCTGATTCTCACATACAACATCATCAATGGTGTGAGGCAACGTGATCGTCCTCTTCAGTGTTTCGTTTGTGTTTAATCTGCATAAAGAAGATCAATATAAAATACCAATAAATACTGCACTGCACACACTTCTCTCTCTCTCTCTCTTTCTATCTCTTTGTACCAAATATCCTTGCCCACATTTCCTTGAAACTTTCCTTACTCCTTCACGTGCTCTCTAGACAATCCGATGCACACACAAGCAGCACCTGCACTCAAGAAAGAAAAGAAAACCTCATCTTTATATGTGTTTGATTAAACAATAAAATACTACAACCAATCAACCAACCAACCAACCAACCAGCACATACTACATACTTATGTAATACAGTAATCCAGTATTGTAAATAATCTCAAGTTGGAAGTGTTTAGCTAAATGTCTGCTGTCTTTACCCCGAATAAGTTAAAATCAGTTAAAAAGCAATGACTACAGCGGAAGCTAAAGAAACGATCTTCCTTATCGATATCTGCATGCGCATTTATCGATAAGTCGATGGACAACTAATTGGCAAGGCATCGATCGCATCGATTACAAATTCAATCACATTCTTATTCCAAATTCAATTCCTGTCTGCTCTGCCAAAGCTATAGAAAACGATCAGAATCAAATCAGAAATCGCTCCAATCTCAACTAAGCTGACAGGTCTGATCTCCGTCTATATCTCACTCAGTCAGTCTCTCTCTCTTTCGCATATGGTACACATCAAATAAATTCATATATATTTTTATTTCTCTTTTTCTTTACTGTTTTTTTTCTTCTCTCTCCTCTCTCTCTCTTACATGTGCGCTTGTGCAAATATCCAAAAATAATAAACACATATAAAATATATATATATATATGAATATAAATGCATCATATATTACAATATATATTTTTTTACTCTCAAATGTTTTGTGCGCTTTGCAAATACGGTTAAAAAAAAAAAAAAACGAACTCGAAACTCACCACACGATATACACGATCAACCGATTTGATCCTATGCTCATGTATACACACAACCCACATACGATATATAATACATAATGTTAACTCGCTATATATGCTATATTTATGCCTGCGTGAATATGCCATGTGAATATGTCTCTCTATTCAATATATGATATGATATATACCGCAATCTCAACTGCCACTGCAACACCAACCAACAACCAACCAACGCCACAACAACAACAACCATTAATGCAACAACAACTACAACCAACAACAACCAAACCACAACAACAACAATTCCAATAAGCTAGAAAATAATATGATCCCCTGCGTGGTATTCTTTATATGTACAGGTGTGTCACAGCTGCCGCGATATTATCAAATTTGAGTATCATCTTTCAGCCCGGCTATGTTTATCTATTCTTTTTTTTATACATTTATGTATTTGTTACTATTTTTTATGATTTCCCCTTTAATGACCTAACCCCAACACACACACACACATATGATTATGATATACATACTCTATATATAACATGCTACTATACTTTACTCTTATGATAATTACAAGTTTATGATTTTCTATTTTGTTGTACGTGCTGCTGCCTTATATAGTATATAGTACGCCTAACCTTAGTCATGCGATTTGTATATAAACGAGCTGCGATCTTCGAATCGATGAGAACTTAACCGAAACTCAACTTTGTTTGCCTACCACTCACACACACACACACACACACACATCTATAGCCTGCTTAGCACACCCTCTAGTTGCCTCTGGTAGTTGCTATTAGTATTTACTTTAGTATATACTGTAAGGATTAGTTAGTACAAAGTTCAAATTGAAGGGAATTGCCTCACACACACACACACATATATCGTGCACACCAGCGGGAACTTAGCAACACTGGAGCATGCAGTACTCAACACTTTAAAACCTTGTGTAGCTTTAATTGGGGACCGCGGTGCGTATGCGTTATGTGTAGCATAAGTAACGGGAAATGAGGAAAAGGCACTCACTAATCTTGGAATCGAAGTGGTATCTCGCAGTCCATTCGCTAATCTCTCGTCTCATGCTCTCCAAATATGAAAATACCAAAAATACAAATATAAAACGACGAAAATACCAAAACATGAGCGTAAATAGATTTCAAATTCAACAAAATGACGCCAGTGAAAGCGCCTCACACGCCGCCAGCGCGTCCGGCGATCGTCTCGTATGTCTGCCAGCCGAACGACTTCAAGTGTGTCTCGCACCCACACACATGCATCAAGTCGAACATGGTCTGCGATGGGATCTACGACTGCACAGATCACTCGGATGAGTTCAACTGCACGCGCGAACCCGCGGGCAAGGCGACAATGGGAAGCGGCACAGGAAGTGGAACCGGAACCGGAACAGGAACAGGCTCTGGATCGGGATTGGGTTCGACAGCGAGCAACTTTAAGCGCTGGAAGAAGAGTCAGACGGGTGGAGGAGCGAATAAGAGTCGTTTGCGGGACAGGATGATAAAGCGTCACGTTGCAGAGGAAAAGCTGTCGCGAAGCTTTGGTTTGTTTTATGCTTTCTTCCTTCCTTCCCTTTCTCTGATATTCTGCAGATCTAACCTTGTCTTTGTTTATGGCTATCTACCTTTCTCTCTCTGTCTGTCTTTTACCTTTATCTTTTCCTCTCTTATCTTTCTTCATTTTCCTTATTTCGACTCTTCATACTTCCCTTTACATCTGTTCTTGCTTCCTTCACAACTTCCTTTTGGCTCCGCTTTTATGTATCCCTCCCTCTCTCTCTATTTGGCTCCTCTTTGTAACTCCGTTCGTAGCTGCAACACGCGATAAAGCGCAACAACTGCAACTTGCACTCAACTCACGTTTCGACTAAGGACACAGCAACAACAACAACAACAACACTATCGATAAATATCGATAACAAAAATAAATTAAAACCTGAACTTAGAAACAACAACGGCACCAAAAGTAGTTTGTAAGTCGAATACAAGTGTTGCTCTATCGATATCGTTAACAACATCGATAACACACATCGACACAAAGGTACCTTCAACACTGCACAGCAAGAGCGAGCAACTGCGTCGTTCGTTGGTGTCGGCTTCGATTCTAGCGTAAAAAAAAAACACTGAGAGAAAAAGGGTTTCAGTGTTCGAAAATTCCTCGCATAATCAACGCATGTGGGTACTGTATATATGTAACATACAGCTGTGTTCACAAAAATAGCAGTGCCCATCAGCTGCAACTTTAATCCTAATTTTATGTATCAAAAAGTAAATGAATGTTCACAAATTTAATTTTGTTTTAATTTTGTGATTATTTTGAACAAAAACCTATCAATTTATTATTCAAAATGTTGCTCATTTTTTTTACATTATTAATTGAAACAAAAAGTGCTGTTTACAGCTGTTCATAAAAATAGCAGTGACTAATGAAAACAGTGGAATTAGTTCAAAAAAACATTGTTGAACTTCAAAAAACTATTTTAATTTGTTTGCTTGGGTTAGTACTTAGTCGTGTACCCATTATTTTTTATCACGGCCTGGCATCTGCGAGGCATAGAATCCACCAAGTCCTGGCAGCGCTTGACAGGGATCCGCCCCCATGATTTTTGAACAGTCACCCAAAACTGTGAACGAGATGTTGGATTTGCATTTGCAACATATAGTTTAACATCTCCCCATCAGATTTCAATTGGATTTACATCCGGAAACTGTGCAGGCCATGACATAAGATCGATCCGCTTTGATGCAATTCAGCTTTTGACCAGTTTTCTAGTATGTTTAGGGTCGTTGTCTAGTTGAGACGGCCATTTTAGTGGCATTTCCCAATTTGCATAAAGAAACATAACATTTTTAAATAAGTTAACATATACAGAACGATCCATGATCCCATCAATCATGAATATAAGCCCCACTCCACTACAGTGCACTGTAAGAAAAACATGCCCATACTGTAATACTCAATCCGACGTGCTTAACTGTCTTCAAAGTGTACCTAGGATCATAATCGGTGTTAGGTGGGCTTCTGACATATTGTCTGGAGCCCTTTCCACCAAAAAACACAATTTTACTTTCGTCACTCCATAAAATATTTCGCCACTTTGTAATGGGCCAATTAAGGTGACTTTTGGCGAACTCCAAACGTGCTTTGACATGTCTGGTGGCTAACAGTGGAACTTTTTGTGGATGGCACGCTTTAAGATTTTGTTTTTTAAGACGTCGCCGAATAGTAACGGCACTTACATTCAAGTTTAAATCATTTTTTATCTTGCTGGACGATGCAAAAGCCTGCGCCCTGCTATATCACACAATAGATCGGTCCTTATGAGGCGTGGTTTTACGTCGGATACCACGATTTTTGGGCATTTCTATAAAGTTTACAGCATTATCAATCATTTTTGCAGAACATCCACATATTTCTTGGATGATTTTATATATTTTTCCCAGGTTTCTTAGTCGCACCATATTATTTCTTTTTCAGGAGAACAATGTTTGCTCCTGCCCACTAAGCTAAAAATATAAATTTATTTTAGTGTTTTCTAATGTTAATAATAGTCACTAACAGAAAAACACTTACTTTTTATCAATTAAACGTCTTGACAAAATTTTTTGGCTTTTCAAACTACGCACTGCTATTTTAATGAACAGCCAAAGACTGGTGCTTCTAGCAAAAATAATTGCTCATTTGCTTAAATCTCGCAAATCTAACGGGATTTTTTCGTTTATTCCCTATACACATTCTATTCTACAATAACAATGCGTAGACATTGAAATAAACGTAACGGAACTTGATAAAAAATCACATTACTTGATTGCATTTCTCGCACTGCTATTTTTGTGAACACAGCTGTATGTATATAAGAAGTAACTGTGCTAACCCCTAGAAAACTGTATAAATTCTGATAATATCAAAAATCTGTAAATAATACTTTACACACACACACACACGCACAACAACTAAAATAAATTTCGAAAAGGCAGAAAAGAAATTTCCAAAAACATTTGTAAAATCTTTCGATCGACAAAATTGCCATCAAAATCGATATATGTACAGTATATATTATGTATATATTTATATATATCTTTATACATATCTGTGTAGATTATCTAATTAATGTAGCTACTAATTTAACTGTATGTTTGTAAGTACGTGTATACAAGACCCGAAACTGTACCTGGTCTATCGAAATAAATAATGAAGTCGCATATAGAATAAGAGAATCCTGAAAAGTATGAAAACTGCCTCGATCGAGGTTAGTGTAGCGAACAATCTGAACTATCTCATTTGTTATACCATGTCTAACAACACACACACACACACACACACACACACACCAACTCCAACACACACACACATACTTTGTACTCGTATTCAGTGTGATTTGAATCAGTAGCCACACATACATACATATATATTCGATCTAATGTAGTTTGTTTCCGTTAGTCTCTGTTTTAGCTCATATAACTGTTTATCTAGTACTCGTATCACCGCTCTTCGACCACCCTCCCCCTCTACCTTTACCCCCGCCCCACCATACCGTCTTTGTATCTATTTGTCTAACTAGGAATCGAAATTCTAAACACAAAATAACTTAAAATAAAAATGTGATATTTATCGAACACACACACACAGGCAATGATTGATTATCGATTGATTTTTTATCGATCTATCGTTGTACGTTCGATAAACATCGCATTGTTTTTTTGTTTTGTATATATCGCAATTTTTGACATTTTTGCTAACTGCTTTTTTCTCTCTGTGTATTTTTTACTATCTTACTCCTCATCTCGATGCCTCATAAAACAAACAAACACACACACACTCGAAAACGCACACACTTCACACACATACATACATGCACCACCATAACTCGATTGTGAATTGTCGCCAATTGTGAACGTTCCACGCCGAAACATGTTCACCCGTCGTCGTCGTCGTCGTCGTCCTCGTCGTCCCCTCTTCTTGTTGTGCTTACTGTGTGTGCCCCTGCCTGGGTGACTCGTGCCTACGTTGGGTGCTGGGTACTGCTAATTGTAGGCGTGGCCACAACGCCAGACCGCTACTCGGGCGTCTATCTGCCGCCCCCACAGGAGCCGGCAATTCCCCGCGATTACAGCTTGAAACTGGATCAGCAATCCTCCAAGTTGCGTGTGGGTGAATCCACTGAAGTGGAGTGCTACTCCTCGGACAAGAGCTACACGGATGTCATCTGGGAACGTGCCGATGGCGCACCACTAACTGCCAACATACAGGTGAGTTCCACTGAGGGGAAGTACATCATCAACTGAAACTCATTTCGGCTTCCTCTTGGCTACAGCAACAAGGCAACCGACTGGTCATCTCTCAGGTGACCGCCGCCGATGCCGGCAACTATGTGTGCAAGTGCAGAACCGATCAGGGTGATCTCTACACCACCAGCTACGAACTGGCCATCGAGGAGCAACCCCACGACCTGCGTCGCCCCAAGATCGTTCACGCTGCCGTCGGCGATGGCGCGCGGCTCGAGTGCGGTGCCGAAGAGGAGCGTCAGCCCAGTTATCGCTGGTCCCGCCAGTACGGACAGTTGCAGTCAGGACGTGACTTGCATAGCGTAAGTGTTGAAGAAGGAGATGCCTAAAGATTGTCTTCCTACATGTGCTCCTCTCCCTTGCAGAACCAACTAAGCCTGCAGGATGTGCAGGCCAACGATGCGGGCAGCTACATCTGCACCGCTGTCTATGCGGACGGCGAGACTGTGGACTATCCCACTATATTGGTCGTCACCGGCGCCATACCACACTTCCATCAGCAGCCGCTCAGCTACATGAGCTTCCCCACACTGCCGAACTCATCGTTCAAGTTCAACTTCGAGCTCACCTTCCGCCCGGAGTCGGGCAACGGACTGTTGCTCTTCAACGGACAGACTCGCGGCACTGGCGACTACATTGCGCTGTCCCTCAAGGATCGCATTGCCGAGTTCCGCTTCGATTTCGGAGGCAAACCTGTGGTCGTGCGTGCCGAGCAGCCGCTTGACCTCAATGAGTGGCATACGGTGCGTGTGCATCGATCACGTCGCGATGGCTATATTCAGTTGGATGAACAACATCCGGTTGCTTTCCCCACCCTGAGTCAGACACCACAACTGGAGCTAACCGAAGATCTGTACATTGGTGGTGTACCCAATTGGGATCTGCTGCCAAGTGAAGCGATTACCGAGCGCACTGGCTTCGTCGGCTGCATCAGTCGCCTCACACTGCAGGGTCGCACCATTGAGCTAGTCAAGGCCGCTAAGATCAAGGAGGGCATCACCAGCTGCAAACCCTGTGCCGATTCACCCTGCACCAACGGAGGCATCTGTCTTGAGAGCCAAACGGAACTTGCCTACACCTGTGTCTGTCAGCAGGGCTGGACCGGACGCAACTGTGCCATCGCTGGCAATCAGTGCACACCCGGCATGTGCGGCGCTGGGCGCTGCCAGAACACCGAGCGCGACATGGAGTGCCTGTGCCCCCTGAACCGTACCGGCGATCGTTGTCAGTATAACGAGCACCTGAACGAGCACAGCTTGAATTTCAAGCGAAACAGCTATGCGGCCTACAGGTAAGCTGAAGTTGAAGTTATCTTTCGTCCAAGTACCTCGTGGTACTCCCTGCAATAGGGAGAGCCTAGTGCTTGTGCGAGGTTCCTTATTGCTTTGATGAGCTACCCTTAGCAGACCTCTCTCTTACTATAGCTAGTAATTCTTTGACTTTCTTACCATTAGAGGTTAAAACCTTGTAGGTTGCCTAGGGCTAAGAGGTTAAAACCTTGTAAGGCTAAGACAATATCTTTAGTCTTACTTACCTTATGAGGGATAACCCCACGAGGTTGCCTTCTAATAATGTCCTTATCCAAATCATATAGGACAATAACCTTTCCCTATTTGAATAGAATACTGTATTGCCTTCCTAGTTTACCTTGAAAGGTGTAACCCTCCTGGGTTGGCTTCTTCTAATTCCCTCATTAAAATAGGACAAAACAGTACCCTCTTCTTTATTTTCCTGCAGCATACTATCTTCTCTTACTTCTTACTTACGTCATGCTTACATAAGCAGGGATAACCTTTCTGGATTGACATTTAGTGCTTTTAACAACAGGCTGTCCTACCATTGACTCCCTTCTTACTTTTTCCTAGGGGGATAACCCCCCATGATGACCTTCTACTTCTTTCCTTCTTCAAAAAAGGTTAAGACAGTACTCTCCTTAAGATTTCTTCCTTTAGTTTTCACTTTAGTCCTACTCCTCTTACAAGAGATAACCCCTCTAGTTGTTTCCTTACCCCTTCCTTACAAAGATCTAACCGCCTCTCTACCCCCTCCACAGCACTCCTCGCGTATCTCGCATCAATGTCACACTGTCGCTGCGTCCGTCTAGCCTGCAGGATGCAGTGTTGCTCTACACAGCCGAGTCTGAGCTGCCCAGTGGAGACTACATAGCGTTGGTGCTGCGTGACGGCCACGTGGAACTGCTCATCAATACGGCAGCGCGTCTGAAGCCAGTGGTAGTGCGATCCCAGGAACCACTACCATTGCACAAATGGACACGCGTCGAGCTGCTGCGTCGTCAGGGCGAGAGCATTCTCCGTGTTGGCGATGCACCCGAGCAACATGCCAAGGCAGCGGGTGCTCCTCGCACACTGTCGCTGAAGACGCCGCTGTATATCGGTGGCTATGATCGTTCCACCGTCAAGATCAATCGCGATGTCAACATCACAGACGGTTTCGACGGTTGCATCTCGCGGCTGTACAGCTCAAAGGTGTCTGTGAATCTATTGACAGACATTGAGGATGCGGCAAATGTGCAGAACTGCGGAGAACTCAATGAGGTGGACAACAACGACAGTGACGGCGAGCTACCAGTGGCTGCAGTGCCCGAGAAACCATTGAACATTTTCTCAACTGAGGAGGAACAGCAGCCGTATGTGAGCTCACCCTGTGCTGCAGATCCCTGCGAGAATGGCGGTACCTGCACGGAGTCAGAGCAGCAGGCCATATGCGCCTGCAGTCTAGGCTATAGCGGCAAACACTGCGAAGAACGTAAGTTGTACTGGAGAAGAGACACCTTCCCAACACCTTGATGTTCTTATTGTTACTCCTTTCAATCCATTTTAGACATTCAAATTGGCTTCAACGCTTCGTTCCGTGGCAATGGATACCTGGAGCTAGATCGCAACGAGTTTAGCACTCAGATTGATCAGAACTTTACCACAGCCGTGGTGGTCTTCTCCACCACCAAGAGCAACGGCCTGCTGCTCTGGTGGGGACAGAACGCTGGCGAGGAGTTCACCGGCCAGGACTTTATCGCTCTGGCCATTGTCGATGGCTACATCGAGTACGCGCTCCGTCTGAACGGGGAAGAGGCTGAGATACGCAATACAGACCATCCGGTGAACGACGGCGAACGTCACATTGTGATTCTGCGGCGTGCCGATAACACGGCCATGCTGGAGGTGGATCGCCTATCCATTACCGGCGAAACACGACCCACCGTCAGGAAGCAGATGCATCTGCCAGGCAATGTGTTCATCGGTAAGTGATAGGAAAGGAGTCTCTTAACCTGTAACCTCTGACTCATGTGACTCCTGTTTGTCATTGCAGGTGGCATTCCGGAGATATCGAAGTTCACGGGTGCACGATACATGCACAACTTCAACGGATGCATCGTCTTCGTCGAGGGCGACGCTTCGGGCCAAATCAATCTGGGCAAACACGCCACCAACGGTGTCAACGTAGGCACCTGCCCTCTGTAAGTAGTTGAACTGACGCTGTCCTAGCTAGGACCGTGCGTTAGGGGTTTAGGAATCTGGGATTGTCCTGGGTGTTTGGAGATTCTCTTTCTCTTACTGTTTTAATATTCTTTTCTAAACGCTGCTTACAACTTAATCAGAAGCTACGATAGTCCCTCTAGCCTGGTCTATCACAGGTACGATGCCAACGATGTGCGCTACGATCCTAACTTCTTTGACGAGTTCGATCAACCGCCACCGGTGCACATTATCTATCCGCGACCGAACTTCAATCAATATCATCATAGCCATGGCTACGGCTACGGTGCTGCCAGTGCCAGTGCCTGGCCAGTGGGCGTGGCACTAACGCTACTGGCAAGCTCTGGCTTGCACTGGCTGCTGCCCCCGCCCAGCTAAACTGATCCAGTCTCCATGAGATACCCTAAATAATCGTGCCATATCATTGCAAAATATCATGTTATATTCAAGAATACACAGTACTACTTATACAAAATATATATACACCCATACATACATACATATATGATAGATAATATTGTAGCTAAACTGTAGTAAAATGTTTAGAACAGAAGTAATAACGCATAACCCTAGAGGACTATATCGTAATACAAATTTTTTTTTGGGAGAACCTAGCTAGCACTCAAATATTGTTAAACGTCGTTACAATTTATATAGACATAATATTTAAGATACCCAATAAGATGATGCAACATGAGTTACTGAGTAGCGATGGGTGTGTGCCAGAGCTGTTGACAACTCTACCTATGCGTATGAAGGTGAAACGAAACAAAACTAAGATAAAACGTACTACACGTAAAGAAAAGGAATCGTATTTACACAGTTGATCTGGATAATGATGGGATTATTATATACATTCTTGAACAATCGCATTACAGGGCGAACTAATGGGGAATGAAACTTAGAGAGTTGTTCTTTTATTTTAATTTTTTTTTTTTTTTTACTACTCTGTTTTGTTTTTTTTTTTTCAATTTAGAAGTACTCTTAATATATAAAACTAAATAGTAAAATTTCAAAAAATCGTTTGAGAAGTATAACTATTTATCGTATTAAAAACACAAATTCCTTTAGAAAAACACCTATCGAAATAAGTGGAAAGTACTCTCTTTAATCTCAAACCTATTGATGTAGATCTATAAAAAGCTGTACATATATCTAATATAGCTACATATACACTGATATCTTTCTTCGACGGCGAGTTAAGGATTCTGCTCGCAGGAACAAAGTCTGAAATAGTTAAAAAGCACATTTATATCAAAGAAAACTTATCAAAAACTTGGTTAAGATCAATAGAAACTGAGTCTCTCTTGAGAAATTGTTCATATTAATTTTAATTTAATAAATACTGTTTATATAATTTTACATATTCACTTAAATCTAATTTATTATATATTTTTTATATAATTTACAAATATTGTTATTGTATTATTTTTCTTTATTTATGCGTTTTCTTTTTTTTTTTTTGCGTTCCAGTAACGATGAGGCCCTTGGCGGCACAGAACCACCAGTCGTTTAGAGAAACTCACACAACCACAACGTAATTAATTTTTTTTTGTAACAAATTAACCATATGAACACGATGCATATGATGATAAACATAAGGGAAAATTGATGTTCGGGAAATGGGTTCCATCGATGGATCAAGCAAGGAACAATACGAACGAATCGTTGCTTTTCTTTTTTATAATACAAAAAAAAAAAAAAATTATTATAATACTGAAAAAAAAAACCAAACAGCAACATTTAATGTAACAGCTATAAGAAGTGAGACACACACAAAACAAACTCGAAACGAAACAATAAACTAAACGGATTATGAACCTACCTAATTATACAATTACACGTATACATATATATAGAGCTTTAAGGCCTAACTTACTCACCTACACGAACACGAACACAAACACAACAACGCATACTAGCCAACGGGAAGAAGAAGAATGAACAAGTTGAAGATAACGAATAAGAGAAATTAAGGGAAATAAAATGAAAAAGCATTTGATGATATCAACTGAAATTAACATAACCTAACCTAACCTAATGAAGCAGTCTATTCAGTTCCGTAATTGCCTTTCGTTGAGAGCCCCAGTGTAAAATGTTGTCCAGCTTCAAATTTAACAGCCTTAACCTTAAATACGCATACATATAACATGCACACACACACAGAGAGACACATATACACACTCACACATGCACAAACAAAGTTTATAAATTTATACTAAATATACATTTATACTTACATATATATTACAAGTTTATTGAACAAAATAAAAATTACAATTATTATATGAACAAACGGCATCAATGTATAATACGAACAAAACTGTTAAGTGAATAAAACAAAAACCATAAAAAATAATTGCAAATATGTTTCATTTTTAATGCGGGAAACAAGGATGTCGGCAAAGTAGTCAGGCTTGGCCTCTACTGCTTAGTCTCAAGCACAACTGCAGCACGACTGCTTGTCGATCAACGCAAAGTGTGTTTGCTGTGTGTGTGTGTTTGCGGTGTGTGCATGTGTTTTGTGTTTGTTTACAGAATATAAATATAAAATGCCAAGAACAGTGCAAAGAGAAGGCAAAGCGAAGCGAGCACATCCATGCAAGACACTTCGTTACCGACCGACAGTATGTCTGTTCATCGAACATGTTCGATGTTCAGTGGTTCAACAGACTCTGTAATCTATCTGCTGTTACTTAGCACTGAACACAGAGATCTAATCATAGGGTAAAGTTGTTGGCACTTGTTTTCTCGATTCAAGTATCCCAAAGAGCGAAGCATTGAGAGTAGAGACTTCGGCTTTACACTCGCCTGGAGTACTTGCATGTTCGGCTCTCAGTACAAAGAGCGCATAGCATCAAAACTGCCTCAGTCACACAACGACAGCGGAACGATAAGCAGGTGTGTACTTCTTTGCGCTGTGCAGCAAGCAGTGCAGCTTAACAGATCATTTTGAGTTTAACAGTCTTACAGTAGCTAAATCTGCAAGCAGTGCAGCTTAACAGATCATTTTGAGTTGAACTGTCTTCCAGTAGTTAATCTGCAACTGTTAACGCCTGTTGACAGTTAACATATTAGTTTAACATGTTTCTATTAATTTTTGATTTCGTTTTAATTTTCAAATAATTCATGAACAGAGTTGGCTGCGCTTGTCTTGCTATGGAACTGAACTCTGCTGTGCTGTCATTATCATTTTAATTGCCGTACAGTACGGAGCTCTGAAGTTTGGAGAAAACTATTTAGTTCGTTATTATCATCTGTGCGTGCCATAAAGATTATTATGAGCCAATCTCCCACTTATTACAATGCCGAGGCAGTGCGCCGTGTGCTCAACTGGCCGATGGTGAACGAAGCCGTGGAGGCGGCCATCAAGGCGGTGGTGGCCGACACGGAGGGCACTGGTGGCAACAACAACACCAACACCGATGCCACTGGCACTGAACTGGCGCAGGGGGCAGCAGCAGTGGCAAACCGTACGTAAGCCAACCGGCACGCAACTTCACCCAGGTGGGCGAGGATTCGGGCAAGCTGTTGCTCACCATGCCCGCATTTGTGGGCAACTATCGCCTCACGGCTGGCGGTGCCGGCGGCGATGCAGCCGCGGTCTCGACACTGGCCTGCAAATTGGTCACCTCGTTCCGGGGCAACAATCAGCGTCAGCCGCCGTTGCCCAACATCTCCGCAAACATATTGCTCTTCAATGAGGAGACCGGCGAACTGAACGCCATCATGGCCGGCACTGATATCACCACCTGGCGCACCGTTTCCGCCTCCCTGGTGGCCACCAAGCATCTTTACTTCCGTCGCTTTGGACCACGCGCCGAGCAGCAGCGCCAAATCAATGTGGCCATCATTGGCTGCGGCGTACAGGGCCGCATGCACGCCTCCGGCATGTGTGCCAACTTCCGGGTGAAGCAATTAACCCTCTACAATCGCACCACATCGCGTGCCATCGATCTGCGCAACGATCTGCTGGAGACCTTCGACCGCGACAGCAACTCATGCGTCCAGAAACCGGACAAAATTCTAGTGTGCAACACACCCCGTGAGGCTGTCGCCCAGGCGGATGTCATCTGTGTGGCCACCTACTCGCGTGGTCCGCTCATCACTGCCGACGATCTGAGTGCCAAGCGTCCTATACATATTAATGGTAAGCTGGAGACACTTCTCTTCTGATAATCCCTACACATAGATAGGGTATAAAGATATTGTAATTCGAAAGGAAAGTAGAGAGAGGACACATCTCTGCAGCAGTAGAACCCCTCTTAGAAGGAGGCATCTCCCACCCCATAAAGCATATATCTATATATATTCTTGATCAGCATTAAAAAACAGTCGATCTGTCCACGTCCGTCTGTATGAACAACTATATCTCAGATACCATAAGAGCTAGGAGCACCAAACTTGGGTACAGCATGTCTTATTAATGCGTGCAGCCAAAGCTTTTCAAACAATTCAGCTACGCCCCTTTTGACCCCCTTAATCGATAAATATCGAATTGCAAGCATCATTTGAAAGCTAGAGTACTTATTTTTTACGTGAATAATATTTATCGCCATCCAAATGATTTCAGTTAATTTTGTTGCTTATAAAAAATTATTAAAAATATTATTAAGGAATTACTCTGGTGGTTAAATATATTCCAAAGACGCCGCTTGTAAATATGCAATACAAAATACATTTAGCTGTAAATTAGACATATGTAGTTTTCTTATTTGACTTCTTCTCTATCTATCTCTTCCTCTACTTTAGCTGTGGGTGCTGGCGAGGTGCACTTCGGCGAGGTGGCCGCAGACATCTACACCCAATCTGTGGTCTATGTGGATTGCATGAGCAACGCTGAGCACGAGCTGAATGGTCTACCCCAGCCGCTGGGCATGCACGAGCTGGGCTCCGTCATAATCAAAGGGAACTATCCAAGCGAGGATACCTTGACCATTTTCCAGTCCATGGGTAAGTACGGGAGGAGTAGATACTGGACTTCATAAAACATGTTTTCTTCTCTCACATTCGCTCTTTTATTTGCATTCCAGGCATGGCTTCTGAGGATGCTTGTGTAGCCGAAGCTGTAGAGAATGCCCTCATGTCCACTGCCAAGTAATTTTCGGAACCCTCAACCCTCCATCATTCCTCGATGAAGACATTCCCGGCTATCAATAGGATTACTTTACTATATGAACTGTTAGCTGAAAGCAAAATACTCTAAATAAAATTAATAAAAAACAATTTTTTTTTTTTTTTTTGTAAATTTTTTTTGTTTTGTAATCATTTTAGTTTTTTTTTTTTATTTATTTTCAATCTTTTGTCTTTCGTTTTGTTTTTTTGTTTGTTTTTTTCGGGTTTTTTGTTTTGAAATTAATTTATTAATTCATTTTTATGTTTACTTATTCATTTAGTATCTGGTTTTGCATCTGCATCAAACTCTCCTTCTGCTTAATCGCCCTGTCTCTTCCTCCATTTCATCCTCCTGCACCATTTGCAACTGCAACCTATGTTGCTTCTGCTCCTTCAGCGTTTTGCACTCGTCCAATTTCCATATATAAGTTATATTTATATATATAGATATATCATATATGTAGATCATATAGATGTGTTAGCCTTAAGAAACACGGCCCTTTGAACCCCGTGGGAAGTATTGTGTTTGTTTTTTGTTTTGTTTTTTTTTGGGTCTGGTTGGCTCTGGGTTGGCCCAGTCTATATATGTATGAATGTAGGCCCTATATAGAGGAGCCCTACTCGCGTCGCCCCCTCTCTCTTTCTGTACTTCTCTCGCTTGCTTTAAATAATTCTTTAGCATAACTATAATAATTAATTGTGTTTATATCCATTATACATAGCAATATATATGTATATATTATATGTATATTATATAATACATACCATATATATAATATATACGTATATGTTTTATTTCTTCTGCTTATCAATTGGGTTTTTTTGTTTTTTTTTTTTTTTTTTTTTGTTATAATTATTAATAAAATACTCAACAAATAATTCGATTGCGACGACACCCGTTGCAAATGAGACACACCTTACAGCTTACGGAATTCTTCATCTACTATACTTCTTCTACTTTTTGTTGTTGTTCTTCTTCTTTTGCTTGTTCTCTTTGTTGTGGTTGGAATTGAAGTATTTTTTAATATTTTCATATATTTTGATTTGTTTTGTTTGTCTTTCGTTTCGTTTTTCTTTGCTCTCATTCAAACACTTAATAGTTATTATGCTTTCTTCTTTGTGGAAAATAAAAAAAAAATTTGTTCTTTTTTTTCAAAACATTTTGTTTATTTTGTTTTTGTTGTTGTTGTGGTTGTAATCGCTTTCGCTGGCGAGCGAACCGAATGGGTTTTTAAAAAAATAATAATAAAAATAATAGGTTTCCTCGCGCACACCCTATGCACATATTGTTGTTGTATATATACGACCGATACATATATATATATTGTAGATGATATATGCTATATGCAAATGCGTGTATGCAGATGTATGTCATCGTATGTATGTATAACTTAAAATGTGTTGCGGTTTGTTTAAATTAGATCGACACAAAGCCGCAACCTATCCCGTTGTAGATATCGAAGTTGAATTTATAGATACAAAAAAAATAGATGTATGCATGTGTGTGTAAATCAATTGTAATCGTAATCATAATCATAATAATAATAGCGATAATCGTAATCATATCTGTATCTGTATAGATGTATATATATATATATATTTATATACCGTTTAATCGTAGTAAGCATAAGTTAAAATTACAATCATTAATTTACTGACATCGACAATAAAATAATCAAACTTGATTACAATAATCATAATAATAGTAATGATAATAATAATAATAATAATAATAGTAGTATATAGAATACAAAAAAAAAACACACTTAAAACTCGCGGCTAAAATTAAAGGAAAGTACGCACAGTGCACAATATCGCACGCGTCTCTTGAAATGGTTCTCGACTTTCTTCTCTGCATAATTCGCATCTTCTCTGTTTTGCTTTCTGCTATGAATCAATTATTCTCTGTTTTGTGTGGCATTTTCTTCGAATTAGTTTTTAATTAGGCATAAATTAATTATTACGTTTATTTTGTTTTTGTTTCTTTTTCTTCTGTTTTATTACATTTATGTATATTAATATTTACAGTTTCTTTGCTACTTCTTTTTTATTTATCGGATGTTTATTTTTTGTTTTTTTTCCTTTTGTTATCTTGCCAGAATTGTGGTTGCACTTCCGTTACCACTTCCACTTCCGCTTTGGGGCCTGCTTCTGTCTCGCTTCATTTCGTGCATTCTCTCCCTTACGCTCTCTGTTTCCTTCTCTTTCTCTCCCTCTGTCTGTCTCATTTTCATACGGATTCGCTTTGTAATATTTCATATTTACTTGTTAGCGTTCTAAAATCTAATTTACTTTTCTTCTCTCGCTTCTTTTTTGTTTCTCCCTCCTTTTCTTTTTTTTTTTTTTTCATAGTCTAAAGAAAAAAATGTTAGCTTGCTTTGTATTTTCCCATCATCTCTCTTGCTGTCTCTTTCGCACACTCTGGCTTGAAACGTAGCTGTGGAATTACGAAGAGTACCCCCAATGCACCCCCGCAAATCGTTGCCCTCTTCTCGCGCTGTCTCTCTCTCTCTTTCTGGCAACACTTTCTCAACATTTTAGTTTCTCATTTAGCTTTAGGCAGATTTATATATGGGTTTTACATACATATAGATCTCTATATATTACTGAAACATTTAGCGTGGTAGTGTTGTTGTTTTTTTTGTTGATTTTTTCTTCGATTTTCCTCGTTTTCTTCTTTTGTCCGTTTTCAAATGGTTTTCGTTTTTGTTTTTTTTTTTTGTTTTAATATATTTCTATTAATATGCCATTGATATTAATATTTAATACATTGTTACGCAATAGTTCATTACAATTATGGTTTAAAATTAAGAAAAAAAACATTATTTAATATATATATATGTATATATATATATATATATTGTTTATATATATATATATATATATATTTAATAAAAACTATTACATTAGTTATTATTATTTAATAAGAAGTATTTTTTTGTTTTCTCAGATGTTTGTTTTTGTTGTTTTTTTGTTGTTTTTCTCTTTTCTTGTATGTAATATATATATATATGTATATATATATATAGTCATATATATAATGTTTCTTTTAAAGAGTTAATTTTGCATACTTGGTTGTTGCCTCCCTCTCTTTCGTATCTCATAATCATCATCATCATCTTTATCATCGTTATCATCTTTATCATTATCTGCTTGCGCTGTGTAATCGGCATATAAAAATTGTTTAATTTAATATCATTATTATTATTATTATATTGTTTTTATTTTTTGCTTTGATAAACATTTCAACTATTTCCTTTTATGTATTATTTATATATATATAGATATATTTAATGATTCATTCTGCTTTCTGCCTTTCTCTGGGTTCTCTTTGTTGTTCAGCAGTTGTATGTGTGAGTGTGTGTGTGTGTGTGTGCGAGTGTGTATATAGATGGGTGTATAGATGGTATTTTAACTATCGATCGATCGCTTGGCTCTCCTACAAAAAACATAATCAATGCAACAAAATTTTGATACAAAATAAACATGATTTCCTCTTTAAATGCAAACAACTTTTTTTCACTGCGATTTTCATTTCAAATTGTTAAAATTAAAAGGAGTGTGCATGTGACTGTGTGTATGTATGTGTGTGAGTGTGTGTGAAATGTACAAATATAACTTGTTTATATTTACGTATATATATTTAATGTATATATAAATGTATTGTGTGTTTAATAATATAAGTATTGTATATTAAGGCAAACTAATTTCTGCTACTGCTGTGTGTTGTGTATGTATTGTGTGTGTTGTATGTGTGTGTGAACAACAATTTTAAACCCAAAAAACAATCTATTTCCCTTTTGCAATTGCTCTGCTATCGCTAGTTCTCCTTGTTCTCTTTCGTCGCTGCTGCTTTCTTGCTTTCTTTAATGCTTTCTACGCTAATTTTTTCTATTCTTCTGTTGTTCTTGTTCTTGTTGTTGTTTATGATTTATCAAAGAAAAACTGCTTTAATGCCGTGCTTGATGTTCTTATTGTTGTTGTTGTTGTTGTTTTTGTTTGCTTGATTGGTTGTTGTTGTTGTGGTTGTGGTTAACTAGTTGCTAATTTATCATATATCATATATCATTAACGTAATTATTTGTATTTATATTATTTATATTATTATTATAATTATTAATATTATGCTGCTTCATCTTCTGTTGCTGTTGTTTTAATATAGTTAACAAAAAAAAAAAAATACAATGCTTTTTTTTTAGCAGCCTTTTAAACAACTATGTAGCTCTTCTATCTTCTCCTTTCTCTCTCTCTCTCTCCCTTTATCTTGCTCTATCTCTTCTGTTTACGCCTATTCGCGCCTGGTTTCTCTGTATCTCCTCATATTGGCCTTCTTTTGCTGCTTTGGCCCACGTTGGGCGCCCTCTTGTTCTTATTTTCTCGATCTCTCAATTTTAGCGAGCGATTTTAAGCTGTTTTGCTGCTTCTGCTTTTACTTTTTGATCCTCTTTCGTTCTTTCTTCTGCTTGCTTTCGATATTCTTACAGTTCTGTTTTTCATATTTTTGTTTTTTGTTTTTTGCATTACGCTTGTTTATCACATTGAATATAATATATATTTATATATATATACCATATACTATATATAGATCTATATATACTATATGTATACAGTTGTTTTCCTTTCTCTGTTTACTCTTTAGGTTTAATTTTTAGCAACGCACTCTTTGTTTGCGCGTTGCGTCAATGGAAATTCATTTTCTGGTTGTTGTTGCAGTTGTTGGTTGTTGTTGCTTGTTATTGTTGTTGGCGCAGCAGCAGCATTTGATTTTGTTGTTGTTGTTGTTGTTGTTTTATTCTCATGTCTCCTCCTCCCAACTGTTGGCAGTGTTGCTAAACGTAATTTGCTCCACGCCTTGCCGCAACTACAGCAGCTCCTGTTGCAGCAGCAACAACTGTTGCTGCTCCTGCAGCTCGGCCTGTTGCTGCAACTGTTGCTGTTGCCAGCGCTTGTACATGCCCAAATAGGTGCGTGTTGTTGCTGCCGAACTATTGTTGCCACCACCAGCACCACCACCGCCATTGCCATCTCCCCCACCGATGCCGCAACTATTACTGCCGGTGTTAAGTGTTGCCACCGATGTTGCTGCCGCTGCCAGCGTTGCTGTCGTTGGCATTGTCAGCACTGGCAATTGCAATGGTTGCGATTGCAGTGTTGCTGCCGGTGTCATTGTCCCGCCCATCGGTGGCTGCAACTTATAGTGTGTGGCATCCATCACAGTCTCATAGCAATAGGCGGCAGCATCCAGCATTGTTGGTGTATAATAATTGCTATTGCGATTGCAATAGTTCAGATTGTTGTTGTTCGTATGCAACAGATTGTTGCAGATGTGAATGTTGTTGTTGTTGCAGTTGCTGCTGTTCATGCTCATGTTCAAGTGAATGATGTTGTTGTGACTGCTGCCGCCGCCGCTGCTGCTGTTGTTGTTGATGTTAATGTTGAGCTGATGCTGATTGAAGTTCGAATTATTGTAATTGTTGCTGACGCTAAAACGTTGTTGCTGTTGTTGCTGATGTTGTTGTTGTTGCAGTTGCTGCTGCTGCAATTGTTGTCCTCCTTGACCAGCAGCTGCTGCTGCGGCGGCGAATTATGAGTTCGAATTACGTTTAGTTGGCAGCTAGGACGAGCTGGACTGATTCATATTGCCAAACATGTGGGCTGAGAAAGATGTCTGCCCCGCCGAATTAGCTTGCGACGTTGAAGACTGTTGCTGCTGCTGCTGTTGCTGCTGCTGTTGTTGCTGCTGTTGTGCCTGCTGTTGATTAAGCGAGCCCCGCCCATGTTTCGGTATGGGCGGCTGAATGTATTCGTGTCGTGCCAATGCAAAAACATCCATGCGATCCTCCTTGCGATAGGCCAAGCAACCGCGTATGAAACTCTACAAACACAAGAGACGAGAATATATATAAAACTGATCCATATATATATATTGAAAGAGATCGTGCACTTACCTTTGCCTCATTGGAGACCGTTGGCTTGTTGGAGAACTGCACTTCGGTGGCCTTCAGTATTGTATTCTCCTCGAGAATTGTGGCCTGCGATTGATTGTGACCGAAAGGCTTCTTGCCATACAGACACTGATAGAATATCACCCCGACACTCCATACATCCACTTTCGATGAGATTTTCGGTGGATTCTTGCCAACCACAAAGCATTCTGGCGGCAGATACCTATGAACACAGAGCACATTCAATATAGATCTTAACAAATCTCATTTCTTTCAGTTCCACTCACCAATAGGTGCCCGCGCCCTGAGAGGTCAGATCCATGCCATGATCTGGATTATAATTCTCATCGTCCATCACTTTCGATAGACCAAAATCGGTTATTTTGATCTCACCGCAAACATTGCCCTCGGTGAGCAGAATATTTCCCGGCTTCAGATCGTAATGGATGACAGGCGGTTTAATCTCATTTAGATACTTGAGTGCAGATACAACCTGAACAGATGAAACACGATTATATATATCTACATATCTATATAGTGTGTTGCACACTCACCTGCATTATTATGGAGCGCGCCTCACGCTCTGGTATAGTCTTATGCTGCTTCAGATAAAAGTCGAGATCGTGACCATCGCAATATTCTAGCACAGTGCAGAAGGAATTCGCATCGATCTCAAAGACATCATAGAGCTTTACCACGCGCGGATGATCCAGCGCCTTGTGGATGTTGTACTCCCGCAATGCATGTCTATGGTTTGGGGAAGGAGGAAGAAGATTAAGAGATTAGTAGGATTCAGTACATAGTTCCAGTTATGGACAATAGAAACCTCTTGCTACGCTACATTATACTTTAATACTCCTCGTACTTTCGATAGAATTATTTTGGATGTCTTGACATATATAGAGCAATTATAGTGCAGGTTAAAGGTTGTGAGATGATGGGATTATTATTTTTATTGAATTGAGGAAACCTCTAGGATCTGTAGCATCCTTGCTTAGCTTACAGTTCAGCTTCTGTTTATTTATGGTTAGAAAATAAAAGTATAATCCTGAACTGGTCAGTCTCATCTCGTCAACTCTGTACAGGTACTTCTCTAGGGATCTTTCACATTCTTCGAACAATAATGTATCGATCTGTAGTCGCAATAATCTTTTAAAGAATTTGTTGAAGAATTCTCTTGAGATTCTTACTTAAGTTATAGAGTTCTCTACTTGTCAGTACTCCCCTTTGGTTTATCTCTCATCTTTGTCTTACTTTTACTTTATAACAAATTTACCAAATTAGTTTATACCCCACAGAAGTCAATTTCTAAAGGAATCTATAGCTAGTTCTAGCAGGAAATGTTTATGTGCTCCCTCGTGCTCTTCCTCTCTTGCTCTCTCTCTCTCTTTCTCTCTGTTAGTCGCTGCTGCTGCTAGCTCTACTCACTTGATATAATTAGCTTTCTTATCCTCCTTCCAATCCTTGTTTAATTGGTGCACCTTACATGCGACATAGCGTTGCTCCTTGAGGTCAAATGCCTTGTGCACCTCGGAGAAGCCGCCCTTGCCCAGCAGCATGAGTAGCAGATATCGATCGTTCAGCACGGGATGATTGTTAAAGCGGGACTGCAAGATGAAGAAGAGTATAAAACATAAATCATACTATATAGTCATGTATATAATTGAGGAAACGCACCTGATCTTCGTTGAGTATGCGCTTGAGCTCGCGTATGTGGAGATTGCGCTCGCGTTCGAGCTTCTCCATCTCCAGCTGGAGATCGGCGTCCTCCTTTTTGAGTGCGTTCTGTCGCAGCTTGAGTATCTCATCGTATTCGTAATACTCTTGCGCTGTATACGCACCGGAGACGGGATCCGGTTTAAGAAATGTGCCCGAATCGGAGCAGCTGCCACTGTCGTTGCCACCGATGCCACCGGCACCGCCAGAACCGGCATTGCCACCGCCAGCGCCACCAGGACCGCCACCACCACCGCGATCCGATAGTCGATCACCAACACCACCACCACCGCCACCGCCAACATTGCCACCAGAGCCGGCACCGCCACCAACACCGCCAGCACCGCCACCGCCAAGGCCACCGCCACCGGCACCACCGCCTCCGTTATGAAGTAGTTGCGCCTGCTGGGCTTGTGTTGAATTCGAGCGGGATAGGCCACGTCCACTGCCGCCGCCACCGCCTCCGCCAAGACCACCGCCAACACCAACACCGCCAACACCACCAACACCGACGCCACCAACACCACCAGGTCCGCTGGCATTGCCCGCCGCATTGCCCGCAGCAATGCCGCTGTCCAAGCTGCCAGCGCCGGCATTGCCACCAAGACGATCAGTCAACTGCGAGGAATCATTTGAATTGGAATTCTGTTGCTGCTGCTGCTGTTGCTGCTGGTGTTGATTATTCTGTTGATTGCTATTGTTGTTGCGTTTGCGTCCCGATTCGGCAGGTCGTTTCTTCATCAGCTGCTTCTTCTGCCTATCGATCTCCTCGCGCTCCGCTGTGATCTCCTCCTGGCGTCGACTAAGCTCCTGAAACGCATAGCCATCCGTCCAGTTCTCCTGGAATGTGGCACCGACACGTTGTGTTACAAATTGTCCCAGCCGTAGACGATTCTGCATGCACTTCTGCCGCGCCTCCTTCTTCTCAATGCTGCTCTTCTCCTTGAGCAACTTCTTGACCACATCAATGCACTTGGCAATGTGCGATTTGTGCTGTTCGATCACCTTCTGATGGCTTATAATCTGGCACTTTTGCTCATCCGACATACGTGTCATCTCCTCCAGTTTCGCCTTGCCCGATTCCAGTTCCGCTTCGCGTTCCTGCAGCTCCAGTTGGGACACCTCGGTTTGCGTGCCCTTTGTATAGGTCATAATGGGTACCGTTGCCATGGGCAGTGGAGGAGGTGGTGGCACTAGGCCACCCACCACGCCTACACCTACTCCGCCCACGCCCACACCAAGCGTACCTAGTGTGCTAAGTTGCTGATGCGTTGGCACCACAGAAACTGATGCTGCTGAGGTGGTAACGGGCAATTGTTGCTGCTGTTGTTGCTGCTGCTGTTGCTGTTGTTGGCTTTGCTGTTGTTGCGTCGTCTGTGGACCTACGCCTACACCCACGCCCACACCTACGCCCAGTCCAAGGCTTGCGGCATTTAATACGCCATGTGCCACGCCCACATGTGACATAGGCACACCCATGGGCGTTTGCTGAGGAACCATTGCATTGGAAGTCTGTTGTTGTTGCTGCTGTCGTTGCTGCTGCTGTTGCTGTTGTTGCTGCTGCTGTTGCTGCTGCTGTTGCTGTTGTTGCTGTTTCGCTGCTGCTGCCGCTGCAACAGCTGCTGCCGTCGCTGAGCTAACATAATGAAAGTCGGGACCCGCCTGCGGCACCTGCTGCTGCTGCTGTTGCTGCTGCTGACTGGGCGCCTGCGTTTGTGGACTAGCTGCATGAAAGCCGTGTATGGAATACGCGTTTGTCGTCTGCACTTGGTTGTTCACCTGCTGCTGCTGCTGCTGCTGTTGCTGCTGCTGTTGTTGTGTTGCCGACGATGGAGATTTGCTGCCCGTGTGCTGTTGCTGCTGCTGCCGCAGCGCTACTGCACTGGCTCCGCTCTGTTGCTGTTGTGGCTTATTGAAGTATTCGTTGATCTTCTTGTCATTCGCACCACCACCGGGCACCATGAGACGCGCACTCTTGCCACCCGCGCCTGTGCCGCCGCCACCAGCACCCGATCCGCTGCCACTCCCCGCACCAACACTGGGCAACGCACAACGATCACCGCCCAGGCTCAACGAGAGTGAGCCACCGCCACCAGCCTTGGACATGGAACCATCACGAAATGCCAAAGATTTTCCTTTCAAGCCGCTGACAACGCCACCGCCGCTGTTGTTGCCACCGCCAGTGGCACCATTGCCACTGTCATCGATGGTGCTGTTGGGAAGTTTACGTTTCCTCTTCCGTTCCGCTGGCGTTCGCGGCTGTTTGCCACCACCGCCGCCGCCGCCGCTGGCATTTGTAGTGGGTCCAGTGACGGATACGGAGACGGGCACATGACCAGGTCCGGGTCCGGGTCCACTGCCAGGGCCACTGTTATTGTGCTGCTGCTGCTGCTGCTGTTGGGCATTGAGCATGTCCAGCATGGAGGCGCCGTTGTTTGAGTGCAATCCTTGGGCGTTGAGCTGTTGCTGCTGCTGCTGTTGTTGTTGTTGTAGACTACTCAGTCCTAGCATATCATTGACATCCTTCTCACTATGCGATGAACCTGTGCTCATATTCGAATCCGGATTGCTGCTGTGTCCGCCGGCAGCACCGTGCGGCACCGGTTGCTGATGCAGCGCTGCGTGCGGATTGTGTTGCTGATGCAGATGTTGCAGCTGCTGTTGATGTTGTTGCTGCTGCTGCTGCTGCTGTTGCGGCAGTGTATTGTGATGCAGCGATTGTTGCTGTTGTTGCGCTGCTGCTGCCGCTGCCGCCGCTGCTGCTGCCGCTTGTTGTTGCTGTTGTTGCTGCTGCTGTTGCTGCTGCTGTGTCGTTAATTGCTGCAAATGCAACGTATGCGTTTGCAAATGTTGCTGCTGCGTTAATTGTTGTGGCAACAATTGCTGCTGCTGCGCTTGCGTACTGTGATGATTTGCAAAATGTTGCGGCTGTTGCTGTTGTTGCTGCTGCTGCTGTTGCTGCTGTGCTGCCTGACTGCTAGGATGATGATGACTTAGGGCCGATGTGGTCTGTGGGGCCATCTGCAATTGGGCGCCGGCGGACATCTGCAAAGGAGCGAAAGAGACAAAAACATAATTAGAAAACAAATCAAATGTATTTTTTTTTATATTATTTTCAAGTCTTATTTTCTATTTTCAATTAACATTTTGCATTTCTCTCTCGCAATGTTCGTAATCTACACAGTTGATCGCGCTGCTATCGTCGATCGATATGCGGCTATCGGCATTTTGCAACACTGAAGCACTTTTTGTTTTGATTCGCTGGTTCGTTGATAGCGACAGCAGCAGCAGCGGCGCTGCCAGATGCAAATCCTGCTGTACAACTAGGTGGCAACGGTTAAGCAGCGCAAAGCAAACAACAAAAGAAAAAAGAATGAACGTTGAAAAAAAAATGGTAGAATGGCAAAGTGGAAAAGCGAAAGAGAAACGTGCAAAATATATGGCAACAAAACGACGATGATTGTCACTGTGTGTGTGTGTTTGTGTGTACGAATGCATGTGTGTGTGCGAGTGAGACGTCATAGTGAGCGCGTGCTACTCTGCTCTCCGCGGGGCCTGTGTGTGTGAGTGAGCGCAATGCATCAGCAGCGGCGAGCGAGCGAGCGCGCGCGCATGTATGCGCACATATGCATGTATGTGTGTGTTGTGTGCATGAGTAAAATATTTTATCAAAAAGCAAAGACAATGAGAGAGAGAAAAAGAAAAAATAAAACACACACAAAAGAACAAAGTTGAAAATTAAAGTACAAATTAAATGGCTACCCAACAACAACACAATTATTTCTTTCTTTTCTTTGTCGATTATTCTCTTCTCTTCTCTTATTTTGCCTATTTTACACATGTATTTACGTTTTGTTTTTTTACACATTTGCCAGCACTTAATAATTTTTTTCGTTTCAATATTTCTTTGCTTTTATTTTTTTGCATTTGCTTTGTGTAATTGTGCACTGCCTTTTGTGTGTGTGTGTTAGTGAGTGCGCGTGTAAATGTTGATGTGTGTATGTGCATGTGTCTTATTTATGACAAAATGCCGTTCACCTTTTTTAAGCGCCGCATATTTTTCTGCACACACATACGCTTTGCTTCTCTCTGTGTGTGCGTGTGTTGCGATGCGTATGTATGACGTGTATGTGTGCGTGTCTGTATTTGTGTATGTGTGTATGGTTGCGCGTATGCGTGCGTATGTATATGTGTGTCGTGTATGTGTATGTGTGTGTGTCGTGTATGAATTTTCACATTCTATTACAATTTATCACATTCATTGCTGTGTGTTTTTGTTTTTGCACTTTTCACACTGTTTTTTCTTTATTCCAATTTACACATTACGCCCTGACGACGACGATTATTATCGACTATTTTGCACGCCGCGTACTTAGTTTATGGCTGATATATATTTTGTATTTTTCTTTCTTTCGGTTTCTTTCGGGGCAGCAAATTGTTATACGCGTATTTGTAATGGTGCGCGCGGCCCGTAACGAGCAAGAAAGAAGGTGAAAAAAGAAGAACAAGAGCAATAAAACCCGTACACAGACAACGACAACGTCGACGACGACAGCAGCAGGCTACGGCGACGGCAACGACGACGAACGTCTCAGTCTCGGTGCTTTTGCTATTTACTCAGAGAGAAGAGAGACCGCGCGCGAGAGCAAGAGTGTGAGAGAGAGACACCACGGCGACGGTAGAGGCAACGCGGCGGCGGCGGTGGCGACGATAACCGAACAGAGAGTGGCAATGTGAAGAGAGTGTGAGAGCGCGAGAGCGCAACCAGAGTTGAGTCGGGACACCACTGCACCACTACACAACACTACTATTTGCGAAAAACGACGAAAAGAAAAGTACAATAAAAATTAATCCGATTGACAGGCAGCAGCACCGCACTTCGTCGCGCCCTCGTGTGTCGCTCGTTCGTTCGTGTGCTCGCTCGTTCGTTGGCTCGTTGCTGTTGTTGTTGTTGCTGTGTTCGTTTGCCTGCCTGCCTGCCTGCTTGCTTGCCTGCTCTCTCACTCACTCGTTCGGCCTTCGTTGGTTTGTTGGTTGCGGCTGCGGCTGCTGCTCTTGTTGCTGTTGCTTTTGATAAATTTCTGCGACTTCCGCGCGCGCCCAGCCAAAAACAACACCGAAACTAAACTACACAACTACAACAACTATTTGTAGTTGCTGCTGCTGCTGACGCTGCGACGGCTGGCTGCTGCGACGACTCTCTGCTGCGCGACTGCGAACAGCGGCGCGCTCTCTTCTTCTTACACTGCCCAGCAAACAAGCAGCGACGTCAGCGTAGCAACCCAACCGGCGTCTTTGTCATTTCGCGAAGCGCGCGTCGACGTCAGCGTCGACGTCGCCGCCATTGCCCAAATTATGTTCGTATTTCTCTGTATGCATGTTTGTGTGTGAGTGTGTATGTATGTGTGTGTGTACGCAAAATGTGTGAATGAAAAAGCAATTAAAATACTAATTTAAAAATGAAACTTTAAAAGGGCAAAAAAAATCATGAAATACAAAAACTTTTACTTTGTTTTATTTTTTATATTTTGTATTTGTATATTCAACATTCAATTTTGATAAGAGAAATATTTACAAAGTAAGAGAAATAGAGTATGGTAAGGGGGTGGGGGAAGAAGTGTTGCTTAATTGCCCTGCCCACTTGAAACCGATTAACGATAAGTATCCCTTGGTCATATTTTCCAACACCGCAGTCGCTGCGCCACCGTCGCTGGCAGCGTCATTAGCAGCGCAGCGCATTAAAAGGAAGGAAACAAATTTTGTTCGCTGTCGTCGCACACACGACAACAACAGCTGGGAGTCACCTCTGCCGCAGCCGCTGTCGCTGCCCTTCTCCTCTGCCAACACTCTGCTGAGAGTGAGAGCGAAAGATGGCGCCGCGAAAAAAAGTGTTGCCAAACAAGCCAAAAAAAAATAACCCAAGTGTATTAAAACAAAAGTCAAGCCAAGAAAGTTGTAACGAGCCAAATTGGCAACACCAACAACAGCAACGGCGACCGCTGGCAGAGGAGACAACAAATGATAACAAACTTTGTTAGCCACGCAACAGCAGCAGCGAGAGGAGAGCAGCGCAGCAGCAGAGCAGCAAACCAAGTGGGCAGCATCGACTAAATTTTTCGGGCTTGCTTCACTCACGTGCGCGTGAATGAGATAAATCTATGATGATGTTGGCGGCTCATGATGGCGGCGGGGTGGGGGTAACCAAAGCGTGCGAAAAGGCCCGCGAGACGCAGACGACGACGGCGACGACGAGAACGAACCGAGACAAAACCAAATTCGAACGTGGGGCCGTATACGTTTGTATGTGTGTGTGTGAGTGGGTGCGGGGCAACATGCGAGGGTGTGGCAGTGACATGCATAACGTACATATATATGCACGCAGGCACACACACACACTCACACCATAGACACACATGCACATGCATGCATTTCTTATTGGCACCATCTGTGCATGCGTTCGTTCGTGGTGAGTAGTGCGGGTGTTTGTGTGTGTGTGTGTGTGCAGCTGCCTGCACCAATGCATAAGTGCTGCGCGAGAGGGAGTGAGTGAGACAGCAGCATATATATAACGATTGCGAGTGCATTCCAATGCAGCTTGAATAACCGTTGCATATTTTGTGCTTTTTCAAATGCAGCAGCAGCAGCAACAACAGCATCGCTTTTTTCTTCATCATTCTACCTCACTCACGCAACGGTGCTGCCAGTGCAGCAAGCAGCGGCAGATGTAGTGGCAGCGACAGTGACTGCGGTAGTAGAAGACTCAACGAACCTGTTTTAGCTTCTCTTTTCTTATTTTGGCAATGTCGTTTTGTGATAACACACACATACATACATGTAAAATATATATATGCACATACATATGTGTGTGTGTGTGTAAGAAAACTGGTTGTCGCAGCAAGACGTTGACATTAGCGCTGCCATCTCGCCACAGTCAAGCGAACCCCAACACAGAGATAGAGTGTGTGGCGCAGCTGTCTGGCAACGCCGTCGCGCATCGCCAAGCATCGTCGCAGTCGCCGTCGTCGTCGTCGCAGCCGCAGCAGTTTAACAGTTCACATCGATGAGTCAAGGTCGAGAGACGTCACGCAAATTTTCGTTTTCATTGCTTGCCCACAACACACACACGCACACGTCGAAAAAATACACACACATACATACACACTCGCGCTCAGCAATGTCCGTTTATTTTTAGCGTCGTCGTCGTCGTGCTTGCGAGCCGAACGCAGTCGGAGATACGACGACTGATTAAAAATGGGAAGCGTCGACGACGACAGCGACGCGTCGACGACGACAGCGACGCGTCGCGTCGTTGCGACGTTGACGGCAGCGCATCAGACACAGCCTATGCGACTGAGACGGCAACGGCGACCGCTGCTGCTGCTTCTGTTGTTGTTTATCTATGAATATTGCTGATATATTTTTATATTTTTATTTATTCAGTTATTAATATTTTCTTTCATTATATTTTTTTTGTTATTTATTTATAAACATAACCTATAAATATTTAAATTGCTTTGCAATAATTAAATTTGTGCTATTTTCTATTTATAGAACTTAACTTAATTTAACAAATATTTGCACTCAATAAATAAACGCGCTAAATTTAGTTTTCTTGATTATTTTCGTTTTGTGCTTTGTTTTTTGTTTTTGTGTTTTCTTTAATTAGTTTTGTGTGCTAAATTCTCCACTAATCCGAACAAAGGGCAATCAATGGGTTAACATTGCTGGGTTAACAGAGCGCTGTTAACAAATCATATGCTGGGCGCACAGCAAAGTGCCGCAGCAGCAGAAGGCGGCGGCAGCACGTGCACAAAAGCGCCGCGCAATGTAAACAAAGAGAGAGAAGTGAACACACGAGAGAAGAAAACAGAAACAGAAAACAGAGAGAAGGCAAAACCAAAATGAGAAAGAGAGGAAAAAAAAAAACAATAACAACACTCACGCTCTTGGTTAATTTGCGACCAGCGGCGCCGCTGCCGGCGCTACGTTTGCTGCCATTATTGCTGTTGTTGTTGTTGTTGCTTGTGCTGCGACTTCGTTTGCGTGCGGCACTGCTGCTTGCAGAGGCAGAGGCTGCTGCTGCTGTTGGCGTTGATGTTGTTGCTGCCGTAGCTAACATGACAACAACGTAACACGTCTACGTAGTACGTACTACGTAACAGTAAGAAAGAAATAAGTCGCTGCGGCTGCTGCCGACGTCGTGCTGTCGTTAAACAGCTGACTCGCTTGCCGGCAAAATTTTATAAATCAGCTGCCCATGGGCGCAGCATGTCGCGTCGCGTCGCACACACACACACACACGCACAGCAGCGTCGCTCTCTCAGAGAGCGCGATCTGCCGGCTGCTCTGCTCAGCTGCTCTCTCGGCACGTTTTGCACTCACACAAGGCACTGGCTCTCTTCGTGGCTCTCTCACGTCACTCTCTCTCCCTCTCACTGTGTTAGCACTGCCGTCTGCCTTTTGTTTTGTGTTTTGTATTTTATATTCTCTCTTCTCCCTTTGTACTTTTCTTGTTGCCTATTTTCGCACACTTTGCTTGATTTGCACGTTTTGCATTTATGTTACACACAGACACACACACACACAGTCGCACAGTCCCACACATACACGTACGTATGTATGCTTTGCTTAGGCATTCGCGTATCGCATTTGCCTCTTGTCTCATTTACTTTTTGTTTTTTCTTTCTGCTGCTGCTGCTGTTGTAGGAAGTTGGCGGCGAGGAAGGCACGACAAAAAAAGACAACAAAAAATTCAACCGCGCGCGTTGCCGACTACAACGACACGTCACGTTACTCGCTCTTTAAGTTCGACACTGGCAAGGTAAAATTGGCAAATCTACAACAAAAACGACAACTGAACTGAGCTGCCGCGGCTGAGACTGCGACTGTGACTGCGATGGCGGCGGCGACGACGACGATGACGACGCTACGCTGCGCTGCGCTGACTGTGACGACCGACCGACCGACCGGCCTGACGACAGCAGAGCAGCACGTACACACACACACGCACACAGGGCATGTTTGTTTCCATGTGTGTGTGTGTGTCTGTTTTAACCGAGTGAACTTAAATTGTTTAGTGCTGTCTGCCGCTGTCGCTGCTGCTGCCGCTGCGTCGCTGTCGCTACGCCGCTGTCTCTTCTTGGCATTTCTCGTTGTTCTGCAAGGCCGCAGCTGCCGTTGCGTGTGCGTTAACGTCAACGCCAACGTCAGCGTCAGCGTTAGAAAGCTCTTTGCAGTTTTTTTTTTGTATTTTGTATTCGCCTGCAGCGAACTGACTTTGTTTGTTTGAATTGCCGTTAGCAGCGAAATTTAGCTGCAGTCAATGTGAACGAACCGTTGTCGATTTTGATTTTGTGCTGCTAACAGGCGCGCAGCAAAAACAGCAACAAACACACACATATTTACACTAATAGTTGAGTTGCGTTGTTGTTGTTGTTGCTGCTGTTGGTGAAAGCATTCTTATAGAACATTTTATAGGAACTGCCGTTAAAGCAATCGCTGCGCTGCTGCTGCTGCTGCTCAGAGCGATAGATGAATGTGAATCATGGTGAGGTGAGGATGCGGTGAGGTGAAGTGGGGATGTGGTGAGGTGGGCGCTGGTGTGGTGTGGAATATGTAGTGTGTGGTGGGGTGAGCTCAGCTGAGGTGGGGTAGGCTGGTGTGGAATGTGTAGTGTAGCGCTCGGTGCTGTGGCGGGCAGAGCGCGAAGTGAGGTGTGGTGTGCGGTGTGGTGAGGTGACTTGACTCGACTCATTTACGCGTTGTTGTTGTTGTTGCTGCCTCAATGGTTGCTCGGTCCGACAGCAACGCTGCGCATTCAATTTTCGAGTGCTGTTTAATTATGTAGATATGTATGTATGAATATGTATGCATGTGTGTGTGTGTGCATATACACATACACATACATACTTTATGTATTTGCGTGAGCCCGCAATGGGCATTATTATTATCCGATAATGGTTTGGGATGCGTCGTTGTTGTTGTTGCTGTTGTTGTTGCCTGTTCACGCACCTGGCGTGCACAGTGAGCGCGCAAGACAAAGAGAGCAGCTGTGCAGCAGTCGCAGAGGGAGAAGGGGACAGCGACAGGGGCAGAGGCAGGGGGTAAGTTGCTATGCTTGTGCCCCGTTATACTACACTTGAATTTGTATCTTTGTAGCTCTGTAGATACGTTTATGCAGTGCAACTATTGTCGAAAGATAATACAACTAAAGATACAAAAACACACACATACGCATACACACACACATATACTAATGAATATGTATGTATGCACATGTAGTAAGATCTGAATAATACGTAAAAAATATATATTTAAGGTAAATAAAATGATCTTAACTACTTTCAGCAGTTAAGATAAAAGATAATTGCTATAAATATGTATACACACACACACACACACATGGTAAACACAGTAAATATGCATATGTAAATATGATTGATGCGAATGAATAAAATCAACAACAAACAGTTATCTAGTTACCAGTACTGCCAGTTTAGCCTTTTTCCGGACAGATCAATTCTCTTATTTTTTTACCTAGTCTGAAAAACTCCAAATCCTTTTTTTTTTCAATTTAAATGTATTTTTCATATAACTTTTATCGAATTGTTCTTCAAATTGAGGAAGAATATCACATATTTTATATACAATTCATTATTCTGGCTTCTTAAATTGATTTTCAATCATAAAAAAAAATTCTAAGGCATATTTTTTAATTAGGCGCATTTCCAACACATAAAAAACCATTAGAATATTAATGATAAAGCAAAAATTTACAAAACAATGAGATTTTAGTCTTAAGTTTTTTTGTCTTTTTTTCTCTTGTCTATTCGTTTTTTTTTTTTTTTTTTTTAGCCTATCCATTTGTTAGCAGTAGCTAGCAGCCCTGATCTAGATACTGTCGACACACACACACATATAAAGTATAATTAAATAGCAGAAAAATATTTAGCGTTTTTTTGCACGCATTTCCCCGCATTCCCGTTTGAAAATTGCATTTAACATAAAAATTTTCACTCGCTTTTCCTTGCATCTTCTCTCAACTCTGCTCCAGTCTCTTGCCCACTCTTCTCGATTCGTCTCTCTCTTTTTTAGTTGTTGGTTTTATTTCGTTTCGCGTTTCATTTCAGTTTTTTTTTTTTTTTTTTTTTTTGCTTTTATGGATGACTTGCCTTCGTGTTGCACTTCTTTGTAGCTGTAGTTGTATATCTGTGTATATCTGTACGTACTATATACATACATATGTATATGTATGTATGTTATATCTATTCCATTCCATTTCATTTTCCCCATTCATTTGATTTCAAACTGTGCAACTTTCACCCGAGAGTCGACAACAAATCGGCAAAAAGACAAACAAATCTGCAGTTGAAATTGTTTAACTACCCGCGATACATATACTAAAACATATACATATATAGTATATGTATGTATGTATATTCAGCTGATCAGACACACGTACACACACACTCGCATAGATAATTTAATTTATTTTTATATTGTTTTTAGCATTGACATTCGTCCCAGTGAGCGACGTCAGCTGACGTAATCGCAGCATAAAACAGAAATGAAAAAAAAAACCGAAAAAGAAAAACAACAAATATAAAACAAAGAAAAAACAACAAAAGAGGGAGAAGAAAAAAAAATGGAAAAAACTGCCGCGTGTGTATGAAACAAAAGTCTTTTCGGGGCTTTGGGCGCGACTTGGCGACGCGTTTCAAGTTGAGTCAATCGAGAGACATGTATATAGCGAGTTTATAGCATGTATTCATATCAATCTTGAATAAACTACACAAAGAATATGAGAGTGAGACTCAGTTTGAGAAAATATCCATAAATCGATTTTATCTCAGTTATTTTCCACGTTAATCGAAAATATCAAAAAGAAATAACCATAAAAACATACTATATATATTTTTATATATATTTATATAAATATGTATATATAACTTATTTGTACATAAGAACATATGTTTCTAGCTATTGACAAATTTGTGGGTCTCTGGGTCAGAGCGTCGCAACCTGTTTGACAGCCAGCTAGATACCCTAGAGCATTCTAGTTAGCTATAAATATGTATGCTATTGTATTAAATATAGCTATAAATATGCTAGCACTGAATGAGGTTATAAATTAAACTGCTTGGCTTGTTATACTTGATTATGGCATGTTTTAATATTTACTATATACCATACTCCATTATACTACCTATGCTATAAACATAAAATGCATGCATTATTGAAATGCTATTTATACTATCCGATTTAATCTAACCGCATTTACAGGGTATGTCTACGGCTATATGATATTCCTGTATTCTTCTCTATAATATACATATGTTTACAGTTATTACATGTTAATTATTCTCGAATGCTTTGCGGTCGCTTCGAGAAGTGTTCTCAACTCGTATTACATTTATAGCATACCCCATTACAGTGGGGAAATACACACACAAGCACACTTGTGCAAATGTATTTCTGTATAAATCAAATCAAATCTCATTCTAAGAACAATAAAAGTTTAATACACACACACATACACATGTGTGACATATAAGGCGCCTGCTATAAAAAATTGTGAACTTGCCAATTCAATTGAAAGTCGTCGCCGTCAGTCTGTCTGTCTCTGTCTCTTTCTATCGCTCTCTCTTTGTCTTGCTATGAAGTTGCTAATTGTTTAAAATATATCAAAGAATTAGAATTTCCATTGAGTCACGTACACACACACACACACATACCCTCACACCCACACCCGCAATTTATAGCGCAAATTCGACTAATTAAATTTAAAAGTTGTGTACACAATGCATAAAAATATGTGCGACGTTGCCAGCCTACGACAAAGTCGAGAGAGCAAATGAACAAACGCGAAACGCGAACAAAAACATAAGCGAAAAAAAGAAGCAGCAGCAGCAGGAGGAGAAGAAGAAGTAGCAGAGAAATATAAAAATCGGACATACACAACTGCAATGCGCTGCGACGTTACGCATACGCAGCGACGTTAGCAGCAGCAGCGGCAGTGGCAGCAGCGACAGCGCCAGAGATGACGACGTCTAATTATGCTGCCTGTGCTGCCCTCTGCCGCTGCGCTGCAGCGCCGCCACTGCTGCTGCTGCTGCAGCGTTAACAATGAGAGCAGACGCGACCCACTCACCAAGGCGACCGAGCGACCAAGCGACGAACGCGACGCCGCGTCGACGACCCACAACAACAAAAACTGAACGAAACGAAACGAAGGAGGCAACGATGCCCGCCTGCCTCTGTCTTTGCCTTGCTCTCTCAGTCCTCGCTCTCTCAGTTGGCTCTCTCTCAGTCTCTCTCTCAGCCATGCAAGCTCACCCGCCGCAGCATGCTCTCGCCCACTGCAACAACAGCAGCGCCGTTGGCGTCGACGTCACTGTCGGCGTCGTCGTCAAGTTGCCTTACTGTGCAAACACACACAAAACACACGGCAAAAGCAAAACACAAAACACAAAAGCAAAAACACAAACACAAAAACACACACAGCGGAAAATAGCGCAAAAACATGTACAACAAATGTGAAGAAGCGTGTAAAGCGTAAAGCGTAAAAGTAAAGTAAAGTAAAGAGTGTGTGGGCAAACTGACGTTGACGAAATCGTCGTCGCTTTGGGCCGCGTTTTCAGTTATTATTGAAGCACAAACAAATTGAGACTAAAAATGCGGCGTGAGATTTGATTGTGAGTAAGCGCAAGCGTCGCCGTCGCCAACGTTGGCAGCAACGTTGCGTCGTCCCGCAGTCACATTTTAAATAAGCGAAAGATGGGGGAGCTGAATAAGGGGAGGGGGGCTAAGTAAAAGCCTAAAGAACACGCAGCGCAAGAGGGGAATGAAATTTAATGTGTGTGTGTGTGTTGGGAAATGAAAAAAAGCGCAAAGAGGCCGGAAAAAAACTAAAGCTTAGCGGCGAATTGGACACGAAGCGAGAGGAGACGACGCTGGCGTTGCGACGGCGTAGGCGCCGCTGTTGCTGTCGCTGTCGCTGCTGTCGTCGCCAAGTGCAAAGTGTGATGAGGGCGTGGCGGCCGTTGTGGGCGATCTATGTGTCTGTGTGAGCTTGTGCATATGTGCATGCACGTTCCTGTTGTTGTTCGTCTTTTACGTCTTCCACTTTGTTCCCCATCTTCTTCTTCTTCTTGTTGCTGCGCTCTGTCAACAAATTGAGCATAAAAAGGCAACAGCGAAAACAGAGGGAAAAGAAACACAGCGACAATATTTTCATATGAGGTAATCGTGGGCAGCGACGGCAACGGCGACGGCGACCGAGGCAGCGGCAGCGCCGCGCGCACTCTCGTGGTTTGTTTATCAAAGGCAACAACAACAACAGCAACATTTTGTTGGCTATTTTGGAGTGAAATTCTATGGCGAAAATTGCCCAAAGGCAGAAAACAGCAAGAAGAAGGAGAATAACAAGAAGAAGAGGCAGAAGAAAAAGAACAACAACATGAGTTAACAACAACAACAACAGCAACAATAACAACACAGTAAACATTACCGCATCTGTCAGACACAAGAGACACACACACATATACACACATACAAATATGTATGTATGTATGTATGTACATTACTTGTTGTTGTTGTTGTTGCTGTTCTACGAGAATTTCTGCCTCGAAAGTGTATAAAGCAAATGGAATTTTTATGAACAGAGTCACAAACAACGAACGAATGAACGAACGAACAACAACAACAACAACAACAAAAAACAGCGCAAAATGCAGCCAACATTTATTTATAGCCAGTGTGACAGAGACAGCAATAGTACAGAGGGGAACGAGTGGGCGAGGCAGAGAAGGAGGGGAGGAAGAGAGCGTGAGTAGCCGCGCATAAGTAACGGATCAGTGTGCAGACAACAACAGCAGAGACAGAGACACCTATAGGCGAGGGAAGGGAAGGGTGCGGTGGAGAGAGGAGGAGCGATGGGGAGGGGAGGGGGACAGCGAGCAAGTGAGAGTTGAAAACATATGCCATGATGGAAATGTGCGCACATTATACAGATATATTAATGCTCTAGTTATAAATCGATCTAGTATTATTTGTAGTGTGTTAGTTTTTTTATTATAAAAAAATTTGTAGTACGATATAATACTTGTTTTTCTTAGAACTATGCTAGTAATATTATCCTAATTATTATCATATTATCCTAATATGTTTAGAACACTGCTAGTATTTTGATAGTATTCTTAGTAGTATGCTAGTATTATACTTGTATTGTTTTTGTTTTTGCTAGTATTATGCTAGTTTTATAAGTAATATGCTAGTATATTTAGTACTTCGCTAGTATTATTATAGTTTTCTTGTTATTATGCTAGTATTCTTTGTATTTCGATAGTATATTCTACTCATAATCCTCTGATAATGTGAAATGAGACTAAGTTTCTTAATAATTTCTAACTTTCTTGCAATGTTCAGTTAATAAACTTTACTGTATGAGTTTCTCACGAATTGAAAAAAAAAAAAACAAATAAATAAATACTAATATTCTGCTAGTTTTATAAGCTATAAAGAAACGGTATAACTACAATATTTTCTAGTGCCAGGGAAAATACGCAAATTGAAAGCAGTCTGGGAAAACGAAATATTTACAATCAATTTGCAATCTACTCGTATATAAAGGAAAGCCAGACAGGGGAAGGGTGGGAGAGGCATTTAAAAGGGGGTAGTACATATGGTATATATGATTCAGTCAGTCAGGCGACATTATCAATGGAATTTCACAATTCACAGATTTCACAATTCCACAATTCCACAATTAGCCAATTACATGACTTTCCATCGTGATCGCATAGTAGAATAGCGCATTATATCATCTACATATATAGTGTGAGTATTGGGTCAAATTTGTAATCTCTAGTCTAGACGGGGAAATAGACAAAGAGTGAAAGAGAGAGAGAAGGCATAGAAAACACTTGAGTTTCCCCTCTGCATATGTCAAGCTTATCTATGGATTATACACATATATATAGTTAGTTATATATGGGTTTTATCTATATATAGATTTCTCAACATTGATAACCATCAACTTTGATCTTTGAACTTTGAGTTGCGAGTTACTCAACTCGTTTAGTTGTGTTACTATTGCGTATCTATATGTGGAATCGCTATATAGAGAGCTATACAAACCTAATATATACATGCATATACCATCAGCATTATATATAGATACCCAGATTAGTTGCGACAATGTTTTTTTCACTTGCTTTGCTAGTTTTTTTTTTTTTTTTTTTGTTTTGCTTTTGTTGTTTGCTTTCTTTATTGATTTTGCTTTTCATTTTCACTTTGGCAATACGCAAAACTGATCGGTAGTTGGTATAGTATATACTATATGGTATATTGCATACCTGGGTGGCTATACAAACAGGAGTGTTGACAGCGAAATACCCTGTAAAGGGAGTCTAGCAAATTGTTGAATATATTTCCTTCTTCTTTAGTTGTTATTATCAAAGATTCCTCTTTGATTTGTAATCTTTTAATTTTTAATGCCAAGTAATTTAGTTAATTTAAATACACCTCTTAATTGTCACATTTACAGGGTATGCCAATTTCATTTTCGTTGAGTTTGCTACTTAAAATTGTTTGGATAAGATTTAATTAGATCTGCGTGGGAGTAAGGCAAGAAGAGGAAGAGCAAGAAGAGAAGAAGGAAGAAGAGCAGATGGAGGAGAAAAAAGAGAAGGAGGAAGAGAAGATATGCAAATGAAGAAATGTAAATGAAAAGGAAAATTCCAATAAATTAACGAAAACAGAACTTCAAAGAGCTTGAATGTAGTGTGGGAGTAAAGAGAAAGCAAGAGAGTGCCAGAAAGAGAGAGAGAGTGAAAGGGTAGGAGAGTGAGTAGGAAACGTAATGTAATGAATTCTTGGAAGATTTACAAAATTCAACATAAATATCTAAATAAGCTAAACAAATTTCTTCCGAGTAACGCAACTGCAGCGAAGAATGTGGCTGAAAATATTAATTGCACACAATGTAGAGCATGCTACAAGGTATAATTACTCTTTCTCTCTCCCTCACTCTCTGTCTTTCTCTCCCTCTCTCTCTCTCTTCTTTCGCTTTCAACAGCCTCATCGATCTCAGATTTCGCATGGATTTTGACACCTTTTTAAGCGGAAATAATATTTACAAAGCAAATAAATTGCCTAAGCTTTGAAATGTACAACAACAACAACAGCATGAGACAGACAAATCACAAAAAAGGCAGTACAACAACAACAAAAGGGGCAACAACAACATCTACAGATAGCTTTGTGTTTCTCTTGGCAATTAACACAGTCCATTTTTATGCCCAATAAATTAATAAACTCTTCAGACGCAGTAACATAAGGGGGCGCAACAACAACAAGAGCAACAACAACAGCAGCAACAACAACAATTTGGAATTTCAAGTTTTGAGCTGAATAATCAAAAACAAAAGCAACAAAAACCTTTGCCACGCGCGTGTTATGGAAATAATTAAAAATGACTTTGCTTTTATTACGTATTTGTATTTATTTCTTTATTTGTGTTGTTTCTTAACTCATTTCTTTGTTTGTTTTTTTGCTTATTTATTTTTCTTAGTTATTTATTAATTTATTAAATTATTTATTTTTGAATTTTTATGTATTTTATTAACTTATTTTTATTATTTTTTAGTTAATTAATGTCTTCATGTAATATTTTATTATATTTAATTATGAATCAATGATTAATAATAATCTTTAGTTTTTATTCAATTGTATGTTTGAGTCATTTAATTTTTTTTTTAATTTGTTTGCTTTATTTGTTTTCTTTTCAATACCTTTTTTTTAAATTAAGTAAGTATCTTTAGTTTTCGAGTTATTCTTTTTTTTTTTTTTTTTTTTTTTTTTTTTTTTTTTGTTTTTGTTTTTAAAGCATGGCTTAAGAACTAAGAAGCTGCATGGAGTTTAGTCTGCGGTTCAATTGGTAGGCGAGTGGAGAAAAGGTCTAATCAGTGATTGGGTTGCTATAAAGTATACAATAAGGAATATCCTACTTTATAATATATAATGAGGCAAATAGAAGTACCACAGAGTGCATACAATATTGCATATTATAAGTAATATTAGTCACTTTATTTACAAAAGTATTTTGAAATTCTTGAAGACTATTCTCTGGTATATTATATGAAATACTCTATGAATATTATCATCTAGAAATGTTGTCGCCCTGCTGTGCTCGTTTATATTTATCAGTATACACACACACACACACACACATGCTGAGAAGAAAAAATCACTCATACGTAATTTCATTGGAATTTCGTTGATGTATTTTTCTGTTTTGTGTTTTCTTGTTGTTTATTGAATTCTCCCTGTTTGCTTGTGCTTTTTGTGTTTCTTTTTGCTTTATATACATATATCTTTGCCTTGAGCTATAATTGAATTATTTATTTACTATCCAAGCTTAACCTCCGGTTAGGATGTCTATATGGTATGTGACTATATATAACTGATCTATACATGTTTAAAAGTAGCATAGTAAGTCATCTGTAGTTACAGATTGAAGTTAAATTGAAAGTTATAGTTAGTTAACTTCCTTTCAAGTTTGAAAGTCCCTTAAAGTTAACTTGAAGTCGAGTTATGGTTAGTTAACTGCCAATTAAAGTTGACAGCCACATCGATTTCACCTTAGGGTTAACAGCACAAGGGAAGTATTGAGTTAATCTGCCAGTTAAGTTGGCATGTCGTATTTAACCGCCGGTTAAGTTGCCACAACAAACATGACCAGCAATTTCCGCTTTTGGGGTGAAGTTACTGTGACTGTGTGTGAAGGAAGAGCTTGTGTATGTGTGCGTGTGAGTAGTGCCTGTGTGTGTGGTTAGTACCTGTGTGTGTGTGCGAGTGTGTGTTTGCATTAGTTGGTGGCAGTTGCTGCTGCTGTTGTTGCTGCTGTTGTCGAGGGGCACACGCAGCCACTTGGCAGATTAGTTGGGGTTGATAAAGAGGCTCCACATCGATGTAGCAGAGGAGGTTGCGGGGCTTGCTCTGGTTGCCTCACTCGCACGCGCAGCCAAGGCAGCAACAACAACAACAACAACCAACTGCAAAGTGCAAAACTAACTAACAACAACAACAAGCAGCAACAGCAACAAAGGCTACACGGCATATTTCAGCTGGAAATATGGAAAGGACTCCAGTGCGTTGCTGTGTGTGTGTGTGTGCTGACAGTGCTAGCCACCCACACACATACACACACACACATACATAGAGAGGCACACACACACACGTAGCGAGGCACACACAGGCACAGAGAGCAAAGCCTGACTGACCCGCAGCCCAATTGCACATGCCAATTGCAAAGCAGAGCGTTGCCTGCCAGTGGAGTGTAGGCCAGGGAACAGGCAGAGGAAGGGGGGCACATTGTGGAGGCAATGGCCACGGCTCGGCTCGGCCAGCAGCAGCAGCAGTGGCAGCACCTGCCGCAATGGAGGCAACGCCAAAGCTTGTTGAAGATGTGTATCAATTTCAAAATGGCGGAGACGCACCAGCCTGGAAAGTCAATGCGTGTGCCTGTCTCTGTATGTGTGTGGGTGCCTTGCCTGCTTGTATGTGTGTGTGTGGGTGCCTTGCCTGCTTGTGTGTGTGTGCGTAGCTCGCGCTATTTGGCGGCAGTCGAAAACTTATTGGTTAAGGAGAAGGGCAAAGAAAGAAGGCAAGCAGGAGTGAGAGCAGCAGAGAGAGCAGAAAAGAAAGAAGGGGGAGAAGAAGGGGCAGAAGCAGACACAGCAGCAATGACAAATAGAGGAAGGAAGGAAGGGAGGGGGTACAGCAGGAGGCTCCCTTCGACGAGACCAAATGGCGCCAGTACAAAAAGCAGTTGACAATTTTCCAGTTGCCAGTTGCCAGTTGTGGGTGCTGCTATAACACACACACACCCACACCTACACACACACACACACACACACACACACAGCCACACACACAGCGTATTCCAGCTGCCGAAAATGCAAACCAAAAGCAACAATACAAGCAACCTCCTCTCTCTCCTCCACCTTCAGCTCCACTTCCAGTTCGGTGCCTTCCCTTGCCCGACAACAACAACAACAACTGCCAAAGAAAGCCCCAGACAATCGATTTTATTTTCACAGGCCGCAGCAGCAGCAACGGCAGCGCAAAAGAAATGCAAAGAGCAGAGAAGAAGAAAACAAAAACAACAACAACAATGAGAGACAAAAAAAAAAGAAAAACGTGAAAACTGGAAAAACTCTCGCGAGCTGCAGCAGCAGCAAAACTGAATTTCCTTTTATGCATTTCTTGCAGGCGCGTGGGCGGAGGCGTGGCAGATGTAGCGACAGCAGCTGAATGCAGAAGCAAGGGGTGCAGGTGGTGGGTAGGAGAGTGAGAGGGGGAGAGAGAGAGGGGAAGAGCTGTGAGGGAAAGAGACAGCGAGACAGTGCCGCCGCAGAGCGTAAGTGAAAATGATTGTGTGAAACACCTTTCATTAAACTCCTTTACTCCCTCTCTACCTCCTCTGTATCCCCCTCTCTATCCCCTTCTCTACCTCCTCTCTATTCTCTATCCCTCTCCATCCCCCTCTTTCAGTCGCTCACTTTGCCTTCCTCAACAGGGCATATTCCATCATTACTTGCCTCCTCTTCGCAAATCCCAATGAGCTTCGATTCGACAATTCTCCCATTAAACCTTTGCTCAAATCAGTGCTCAGTCAATGCAACCTCATCTCACAATTACAGGGTATCTGCAGCGTGCAGCAAAGCCTTGCTCATAATTCTCTGCTTGCTTCTTTCCTTTCATTCTTCACTTTTTTTCTGGCTATCATTAAAGTTACGCCACGAGATGCAATTGGTTGCATGTAAATAGGTCGTTGGTGTGTGTGTGTCTGGGTGTGTGTGTGTGTGTGTGTGAGGGAGGTAGCAGAGTGTTGTGCGAGTGTGCATGTGTGTGTATGCTCGAGTGTTTGTTTGAGCTACACAGGCTAAAGGCGACACAGCGCTAAAGTCAACAACTTATTAAAATCAGCGAGACACGCACGCAGGCGCCATCTGTCGGCAAAGCGACACAGCAATCGATATATATGCACACATATATAAATACACACACACACAAAAGCACAAGCACATGCACAGTGCAGACATATTTGCGAATGAAAATGAAATTCTTTTGCAGAAATATTTCAAATAACCAAGAGAGACAAAGATAGAAAGAGAGAGAGAGAGACAATTCTGCTTGCCACACTCAAGCTACTTGCAACTTCAGCCTAACCTCACTTAAATATGACACACCTGCAGCTATATGTCAAATTTGATGACTGTGGCTGGCATAGTTAACGGTATAACGGGTGTTTAAAGCGAGCGAGCTTATTAAAGTTGCCTCGTTAAGTTCTTGAAAAGTTTCTTTCCATTAAAAACTTGAGCAAACTGTGAAAAACTTTAAGTAATCTGCTGCTTCTTCTTCTTCTACTTGCTTAAAGCAACTCGAAATGAATTTTCATTATGAAGAAGGCAAGAAGAAGAAGCAGAAGCAGAAGCAGAGAGGAAACCAAAACCGAAACCGAAACGAAACCAAAACCGACAAACCGAGAGAGGAAAACACATTTCCAGTCATTTGTCAGACTCATGAATTGAGCTGTGAAACATTTTCATTTGCAAGCTAACCTAAAAGCACACACACACACACACACACAGAGAGGGAGACAGACAGACAGCACACACACGCAGTCACATTTGGCTGGCGCTGAAAAATATGCTACAAAAATTTTGTTGCCCAGCAAATGACTCGAGAGCTCGACAGCCATAAACTGGAAGAGGAAAGGGGTGGCACAAGGGGAGCAAGTGGGCGGTGGGAGTGTTGGCTGAGAATCATTTGAAACAAGGCAAAGAGATGAGAGAGGGGAGCGAGCAAAGGGGGAGGAGGTGCGGTCTGTTGCCAGCGATTTCAACACGAGACCAGAAACGAAAAAAAAAGCGTCAGCATTTAATATTCACCACACCACAGGCGTGGTGGCATCAACACTGCGCGTCTGTCTCTGTGTGTGTGGTGAAGTTAGGCAGAGGGAAGGGAAGGGAGGGGAGGCGCTGCTAAATTATTTAAAGCTGTGCACAGGGCACCCCCTTAAGCATGTAATAAGTATTTAAAAGGTAAAGCAAAAGAAACGCGCCACAAAAAGGAAAACGAAAACAAACAAGCAGAAGGAAAGCAAACAAAACAACAACAAAAAGCACAAGCACAGCAAAAAGAACAACAAGAAGAACTAGAAGGAGAAGGGAAAAACAAAAACGAAGCACAAGCGTAAAAGAAATAAAGGAATACACACGCAGGCGTCGCCAACGGAAGCATAACAGGATGAAGCAACAACATGAAGAGGGACCTCAAGTGTGCAAGCAGAGGGGAGGGGAGGAGGAGGGGTGAGGCTAAAGAGACGGACAAAACGGAAGGACGTCGATGTTACACAGTCGTCGCTTGTTGGGTCAGAGACGACGACGACGTCGCTGCTGGATGTCTCAGCTGTAGTAGTTGGCCACCCCACGTTGGGCGCCCGCCGCCCAAAAAAGTGAGCAAGCATATTAAAGCAACGAGCAAATTCAATTGAAGAAGCCAAGAAAAACGCAAAAATGTGTGGAAAGAGTTATGAGAGTGTGCAAGGGAGAGGAAGAGAGAGAGAGGGAGGGGGAGAAAGAGAGGGATGGAGGGGGAGAAAGCGAGAAGGATGCTTGAAGGAAAGGGAATATCAGGGGGAGGTCATTGGAAGTTTGCCCGAACTTCACTTGAGCACTGTGCAAGTGTGTGTGTGTATCTATAACAATTTCCGTGCGTGTGTGTGTGTGTCTGTGTGTATTGTGGCCTGGAATTATGAAATTATTTCATGGCTTGTCACGCGATTAAAGTATCCAGTCGAGGCGCGTCCCAGATGCCAACCACAAGCCAAGGAACGATGCAGACGAAAGAAGAGTAAGTCAAGAGCGAGAGAGGAAGAAAGAAAGAGGGAGAGAGGGAGAGAGGGGGAGGGAGGCGCGTTAGGTGGTAGCTAAGCAATTGCGAGCCAAGTCAAGGGAAGGAAATCAACGACAAATGTGGCGAAAAAGAGAGAGAGAGCGGCTCGATCCCCTTAAGTGCTAATTTATGTGACTTGCCTTACATGGTTTAGCGTGCATTACAATCGTGCTGTCTCCCTCTAACTCTACCTCTACCTCTCTGTCTCTCTCTCTTTCTGTCGCTCAATCTGGCATGCCTTCTCTGTGGCGACCACAAAACGATTAACTTGGGGTATAACTAAGTGACCAGAAGGCCACAAGTACAGCACACACACACACACACGAGTACCTATACACACTACGTATATGTATGTGTGTGTGTATTGCAACTGTTTGGTCATTCCTCTTTGTGGTGTTGTTCTTAAATATTGCTCAATGACTGTGTTTAGGTATGAGCTTAGTGCAGCAGTATAACAGTTCAGCAGTATAAAAGTTCAGAAGTATAACAGTTCAGCAGTATAACAGTTAAACAGTATAACAATTCTTCAGTATAACAGTTAAACAGTATAACAGTTCTTCACTATAACTGTTAAACAGTATAAAAGTTCTGTAGTATAACAGTTTGTCAGTATTACAGTTCAGCAATATTACAGTTTAACAATATAACAGTTTGTCAGTAAGCAGTACACTGTATGCCAATATTACAGTTCACCGTTAAAACAGTTCACCAGTATAACAGTTTGATAATATAACAGTTTGATAATATAACAGTTAACTAATATGAAAGTTTGTCAGCATAACAGTTTGATTTTATAACAGTTTGTTAGTATAATAGTTTAATAGTATAACAGTTTGCTTATATATCAGTTTGCAAATATAATAGTTTGTCTGTATAACAGTTCGCTAGCATTACAGTTCTATAGTATAACAGTTTGCTTGTATTACAGCTTGTTTGTTTAACAGTCTTTCAACTTAAGAGATTCCTTTTTTATAACCTTTATCCAATTTAAAAGTGTAACAACCGTGCAACAGTTACATATATGACCAATTGGGCCAGGGTAACAGCCAAGAACTGTATATGCAACAACTATTACAGACCATTGTACCTAACTAATTCATTCTTGTACCCATTCTTTACTCCCTTCCTTGCTTCTACTTCCCTTAGAGAACTCCCCAATCAATAAAATAGGTCAATTCACTAACCTATTCTCCGATAGGAAACCTTTTCCTGACATTTCCTGCCATAATTGATATGAATTTTTAATAAGTCGAAGGAAACTTGAAAACTTTACGAAGTACACTCTGCATTTTTCCGCTTCTTCTTTGCTTGCTTAGAGTGTGAGTGCGTGTTATAAGGATTATATAGTATAGGTATAGTATGCTTACATATAACACATTATATTTAATCCGTTACTCACATCCAACAGATGCAGCAGCATTTTAATTTCATTAGTTACATAAGTTTTCTTCTGCTTCGACTTCGTCTTCTTTCACTTCTTCTATCTTCACTGTACTTTATTTTTGTTTGTTTGCTTTGTTTTCTTTTTTTTTTGCTTTTTTTAGGTTTCTTTTTCACTTGAACGACAGAAAAAATGTATAAAATAAAACTGCAGACAACCGCGACCTGGCCACGCCCAGCCCAGCCAAAAAAAGAAGGTAGAATTAACCAAACAGTGTGGGGAAGAAGGGGGAGTAACAGCAACAAGAAACGAGCTGAGCTGCGTGCAGCCAATGCGGCGTATGCGTAACGGCGTTTTCAATTAGTGTAAAAAATGAAGAGAAAATAAATTAAAAATATGCAAAAGAATGCAAAGAAATATGGCCAGAGAAGGGTAGAGTGCGAGGGCCAGCTTGGGTATCCATAAGGTTTGTCTGCTTCTAATACACACGCGCCGACACTGTGTGTGCGAGTGTGTGTGTGTGTGTGTAATGTAAACAGTGGCACAGAGAGAAAAGTACCGTTAACAAACACGAAACACGCGCGATTTTGAACTCCCCAACTCAAAAGTTCCGAATAGACTGAAATGTCCTTCGACGCACGCAGAGCGTCAAGAGAAAGGCGAGACGAGACGAGGCGAAAAGTGGCAACAACTGGCAATGGGCAACTGGCAACAACGCCACAAAATACTCAATACCAGCACACACACACACACTGAGACACCTCTCTGGCAGGCAGCGACAGAGCGACAGCGACGTCAACGGCGGCAGCGACAGCGACAGCATCAATTTCCAACTTGCGCTGATAAAAAAAAGCAAAACACACACATACACACACACAGAGAGAGGGTGTAGGAGAGAGACAGAGAGAGAGGGAGAAAGAGTGAGAGCTAGGCACAAGGACTAACGGGACATGGTCGCGATGCCAAAAGCTCCGTCATAAAGCAAACAACTGATTGAGTTTGTTTAGGCCATTGCCAGTGGGCCTAAAGCATAGACGCCGAGCAAGGGGGTTGCTTTTGCCCCTCTCTGTGTGTGTGCGTGTGTGTGTGTGTTATTAGCCGTGTACGCGTGTGTTGAGCGCTCATAAATATTGTTTGGGGCCAGGCCAGGCCGGAGCAGAGCAGGCCAGGCTCTTTAAATGGATTACATGGCTTAGGCCAATATCGTGTCAGGACATACGTTTTACATATACTTCTTTGCCTCTCTCTCTCTCCCTTTCTTTCTCTCTGTCTGTGCTTGTGTGGCACAGTGTGAACTGCAGGGAATCTTACAGTTTATGCGTGCAAAATATTTGTCAAATATTTTTCAAGGCAGTACACTGCAAAATAGAAGTGCAAACCAAGACTCAAACTTATTTTAAATATTTAAGGTTTAACATAATACTAGCTTTTTATTTTTTTTTGCCATTTATAATGGGTGCAATAGGCGTGGCACAGTGGTTAAATAATCTTTAGCTAATGTATAAAATGGGATATATTTCTAATAAATTTCATAGGCCTAACTCTTATAGTTGCTGAGTTATAAGAGTTCATACAGACACCTTTTTGGGTTTTTGGTTGTTTGAGATGCAATTCCACTAGAATTTGCTGCAGCTTTAGTTTAATATTTTGTGGGCAGTGTTTAAATAAAACATTTGGGTGGGTGTATGTTTTTTATAGAGCTATAGAGCAACATATACACTATGAAGGTAGCTAGATTAGGTTGATAGGTTAGGTTGAAAGGTTAGGCTAATAGGTTAGGTTGATAGGTAAGGTTTGCAAAGAGGTTTGTTTGATTTGTTTGCTTTCACACTGGATAAAGGGGTGTAAGAAGGGTGCAGAGAGAGTGCAGGAGAAAGGGTAAGAGCAGGAGGAGAGAAGTAAGCGCAGAAGAAGCAGAGAAGCGGGGAAGGCGGAAAGGTATTCCTAGGGGTAAGCATACTGAGAGAGCTTTCCAGTCAACAATGACGATGTGTTGCCTCAATGCATTTCATTTTGGGTCGATGCTAGAGTTCAAAGCGTATGCAGTTTGTCGCGAGAGGGGGGAGGGGAGGGAAGGAGAGAAGCCAGGTAGAAATTAGAAAAGCGAAACTCAGCGTGAGAGAGAGACACACAGAGAGAGAGAGCGAAAGAGGAAGAGAGTGAGAAGAGCAGACAAAGAGAGGCCACACGCGAGAGATGAGCTGCATTCCCCGGGGAGGTGTAGAGCGCGGGGGTTAAGAGGAAAGGTTGTGGGGTCAGGCATGCTTTGTCAGCCTCTTGGGGGCCAGGCCAGGTGAGAAAAAGAGAGAGGGAAAGGTAGAGAAAGAGAGAGAGAGAGAGCGAACGAGCAGCGGCACGCACGCGTCTCTGTTGGGATGCTGCAGTGTGGGCGTTGCAGGCAAAGGGGAGGAGGAGGCAGGTAGGGCTGTGGTGTGACTACACGCGTGCCATTGCATACTCACACACACACCTACACACACACACACCTTTACACATCTCTCTCACACACAAACAAGGAAATAATTAATGAGCTTGTGTGGGCGGCTTGGCGTTTTGGTGGTTGGATTAGCGTTCCGTCTGGACTTTGCCAGGGTCGAAATTATGTAAACACACACACACACACCTGCACACACACCTGCAGAGCAACACAAAGAGACTTCACTGGCACACAGACATGCCCCAAGGCAAGCGTTGCACGAAATGAAATTTAATCAAACATGCGAAATAATTGCGGAATTTATGGCAAATCAAGTTAATTAGCCCCGCCTTGCGGCCAAGTGGGCGTGCAAGCGAGATAGCGATACATATCAGTTTTGCACAAAACGAAACTGCTAATTACAATGCACAAAAAGGACAATTGAAATGTGTGTAAAGTGAGACAGAGCGAGAGAGAGAGAGAGCGAGAGCAGCAAAGCAAACAAAAATTGTTTGATAATTGGCGAAAATATTTCGAATTTCTTGCAGACAAAAGAATAAATATATTTACATATATATTGCGTATGCAAACTATGCTAAATTGTTATACACATATTTATTTAACCAACACATATTCACTTATTTAATATTTATTCTAGAAATTCTTTCATATTTATTCGAGCAATTTGTCAAGCAAAGTTTTCATCAAAGATTTTCTTTTCTTTTCTTTTTCCTTTTCCTTTTATAAATCTCAAATTTCTTGTTGTAGTTGTTGTTGTCAATGTGTTCAGTTGTTGTTGTTGTTTGGTTCGATTGGTTTATAACCAAATTGCGCACTAGTGCTCAAGCTAGTCAAGGACAACGTAGCGTATGCGTGACATGTTTGATATATTACGTATACGCAATGTATTGTCGCAAACAGAGACTGGGGGCGGCACAGCGAGGGGTCAAAGAGGGTTGGGGCATTATGCGGCTGCTGCTGTCACAGTTGTTGTTGCCCTTTTTTTTGTTGCTGTTGTTGTTGTTGTTGCTGTTTTGCAATCAACGTTGCGCGTTATAAATGCTAAATGCTAAATCAATAATGTCAAAAGAGAGAGAGATACACACACACGCACATACTGGCACATGCCAACGGATGCTTAAATATTTAAGTAGTTTGCCCCATCGAAAGGATGGGGGCGTGGCATGAGCTTGTTGGCCCCACAAATGCCAAATCGGGTAGCAAAAGTCAGTTTGGAGGCAATGAAAGAAATGGCCAAAAGGCATACAAACACATATGCCACGCACACACACACACGCACACACACATGCTACACACACACACGCACACACATGTCGCACTCATACACATGCCACACACACGGACAGCAAGACAGACGAAGGCAGCAGAGGCGCAACGATTTGCCTTTTATGCCTGACACGTAGATCGAACTGTTGAAACCTTCCACTTCCACTTCTTTCATGCTCTGCTCCCCCTCTTCCTCTTCTTTCTCTTCTTCGTGCCGTTACGTGTTTTACCTTCTCCCCCCCCACTGCTCCCCACTCACTGTCCCTAACCTCTTACCCCTTCCTTACTTCCTTCTCGTGTGCTGCTGCTGCTGCTGCCCCCATCAATATTTGGCGCCCACTATAAGTGCCACGCCCACGCAGCGTGTTTATATAACCAGCGACTATATAACAAGCATACATACTATATGTATTTATACATATACATATCTCTGCGTGTGTCCCTGTGTGTGTGTGCGTGTCAGTGTGTACACATATTTTTATAAAGTCTCCTGTGCAAATTGTTGCCTTGCCTTTTTGAGCGAGTCGCGCCTCGTGTGTGTGTGAGTATGTTTGTGTGTGTGTGTGCGCCACATTTAAGCAACCCTCTTGCAATGCCCACCGCCGCCCCTTTGAACCCCTTGGCACTCCTACCCATGCGCTTTCTACGCCCTTTAATGTCTCTTGTTGTCGTCGTCGCACACGCCTTCAAGTGTTGAGCAACATTGTAAGAACGAACACAAACCAAATCCACAACTGACATATTGATTTGTGCACAAACAAACACACACATATACTAGAAATATACCAAAAAAAATACTGCAAAAAACAGGCAGGCAGGCAGGCAGACATAGTAAAGCTGGCAATGTTTGCCAGCTCGCTTCAAGTATTGTTGGCAATTGTGACAGGCAAGTTGATCCGAGCTTAATCGGATTGATAAACAACTCAATTGATTCGCAATACGATTAAGTTCTTTTTGCTGTTCATGCTTACTATATATGGTATAAGCCAAGTTTGAAATAAGCCGATTATTGGTTAGATAAAAAGCAACCTTTCTATGAAATTTCATCATCATTTCGCTAATCGTTACAGAGATCGCAAGGAAACAGCAATCTCGTATAGGATATGCCAAGTTTACTTTGTTTCAAATACAGTTCGAACTCTAAAGTGTGTGTGTTTGTGTGTGTGTGTGCCTTGAAATAGGTCAAACTAGCCAGATGAGAATCTGCTTTGCCAAGGTATACAACATCTTAATGTTCATAATGATGTTCATAATGACCGAGGATGAAATCATCTTTTAGAAAGAAAGAGCGTGTGCAATCAAAGATGGCAAAATATATTTTACAAAATCTATTTGGCGCACACATTGCGTATGAGTAATACATATTAACTGGCAGCAATTTTAGTTTACTCAGCTCTCGCTCTTTCTTTCTACTTTATCTCTGCCTTCTTTTGCTTTGTTTTCTTCTTTCTCTCATTTGCAGTTCAACAATAAATTGGCTTTGCTGACTTATGAAATTCCTTTCAAATGATTATGACAAGTTAAAAAAAAATATATCCCAAGCTAGATGGGCACAATTTTAGTGTATGCTACAGATTAAATACCCTGTAAAGCAATTGAGGTGAAGTAAAAAATAAGAAGAAATTATTTTATATTTTAGTTTTAATTTTACAAGTAAAAAATTAAATTCTTTAACACTTGTAATTTATTTTATTTCAATTTATAAAGGCGGCAGTGGGCGTGGCAGAACTGTTAAACATTCTTTAGCTAATATATATCATGAAATATATTGTTCAAAAATGTAATAGACCTAGCTCTTATAGTCGCTGAGATATAAGTGTTCATACAGACACTTTTTTTATTTTTTAGCTATTTTTGATGCCTTTCTTCCAACACTTGCCTGAGCTTTAGTTTAGTAATTTATTGGCAGTACAAATTCTATAGAACATCTAAAAAAAAACGATACTTCGCTCTTTCTCTAACCCCTCTTTCCTTTCTAGGGTATCTACTCTGCTTGGCTGCCTGTTGGGTAAATGTGTTACAAGTTAAACTGCAAAATTGCAATACCCTCTGGCAAGGGCAGCTGAAATAAGAAGTAATATACGAAAAACAAGGCAAACAAGGAAAAAACAGAAATAACAATAACAAAAATTGAATCGCAACGCACACACACACAGAAGGTGAAGTAGCATGCCAGAGGAAGGGGAGCAGAGGGAGAGAGAGAGAGGGGAGGCAAGGGAAGAGCACTAATAGAGCCCCCTATAGAGCAAAGCCACCTAGCAACAACTGTCGCGTTTTATGTGCATAACTTGTACATAAGTTTCGACATATCTCTGCTTATATATGTCTGTCTGTCTGTCTGTCTGCATGCATGTGTGACTGTGTGCGTGTGCTGGTGTGTGTGTGTGTGTGTATATAAAACAGCACTCGGGTTCAGTCTGTTTATTTATCGTCGCTTCTGTCGCTGTCGTCGTGCGAAACAGAAACTCTATTTGCTCTTCAATGTTCCCATTTGGTTTGCTTTGGTTTCGCTTTGCCATTTGATGACGATGCTCGAGGTTGCGATATATATCGCATATAGATTAACTAATTGCCAGCAACAATTTAAGAACATTTCCCCAAAAATTAAAGAACGTAAGAAAGAAAGAGAAGCGAAAGTGAAATGTACTTTTCACACAGTTCTACAGTCTTAAAAAGGCTTCAATCAGTCTCAGAAAGGGGTGTTTATAGTGTAAACATAATATACATTAAAGGCTTCATCGGTTTCAGAAAAGGGGTGTATATAGTGTAGATATACTGTACATTATATAGATATATCTGTAGGATCATTCACATCGACTCACTTTGCAGCTCAATCGACTAAACTGATTCACATTCGAGACCAAATTTGTTTCACTTTTGTTTCCCATCAAACTTACCTAGAAAGAGAGAGAAAGAAAGAGAGAGGGATTAGAATTAGAAACACATGTGCAGCATATTAAGTAATCAGGCTTATTTTAGGCAATTTACTGGCTAATTTTAGTCATCATTCATCACGATAGGCGCAGCACATGCTGTTACTGTTTATCGATATGTGTATATCGTTGCTATTTAGTAGAGTGTATGAGTTTTAATCTTTCATCTGATATATAAACATTTGTACCTTTCTATTGGGTATTGGTAGTCTTCTGTATACTATGTATGATGTATGATGATTTTTTTTTTTTTTTTTTTTTTTTTTTTGTTTTTTTTTTTTTGTTTATACTCGTAGTTAAAGGCTGCATCAAGTAGAAGAATAAAGCGTAAATATGTGGTCATGGTATCGTGTTTATACACTTCCATACACTCTTCTGTCTTTCTATAGTTTTAAGTTGGTTTTTTTTTTTGTTTATTTAACTAGAGGGTGCATACAGTAGATAAGTCAAGGTATAATATGTGATCATTGGGGTCTATCGGGTATCTAAACTTTCATATACTCTTATAGGAATACACTATAGTTTCAGCGCAATTTTTTTTTTTTTTTTTTTTTTTTTATAGTTTTCTTTTCCCCCTTTAACAGAAGCTTAATACAGCTATCATTGCATATACCCCTCTGACTTCCTCAACTCGATTTTTTTTTTTTTTTTTTTTTTTTTTTTGCGCAGTGTATACTGTGTGTTGTTGTGGTTTGCTCATTGATTGCATGCCATGACAAATGGGGCAACAACTACAACAGCAACAACAATAACAATTCAATAAAGAGACTGTTGTATGTAAATTGCTTTGCCGTTGGCTATAAACGGGCAAAGTACATGCACATTATACATAAGTATGTGCATGTGTTCTTTAAAAATATGCATATATATTTATATACAGAGAGAGAGAGGGAGAGAGACATGTGTATACGCGTCTCAGATTATATTTAAATACGAAATTCAATTGAAAGTCGTTCAAGTGCAAAATGCGCGAAAGAAAACAATGAAAGCAAAAGCAAAAGAAACAACAACAATTAAAATCAAAAAGCTTCGACTGTGATTGCATTTGTTGCATTCAAAAAACAACAGGCAGAGACAGAGAGGAGAGAGAAAGAGAGAGAGAGGGAGAGAGACATAGCAAAGAGGGAGTGGGAGAGTGAGAGAGAAATCGAGTGGGCTACGAGTGAAATAGTTGAGAGAAAAGAAAGAGCGCTGTGTGTGGGGGAGCAGAGCAATGGATATGCACATACACACACACACACACACAGAAATACAGGCACACACACACACAGAGATAGTTCATATACTTTGGAGTTGTCGTGCAATTGAAATTGTAAACAAAAAATGTCATAGTTGGGAGAGAAAATCAACAACACAATGTCGCCAGCAGATACTTTAATGCAATTGTATCTAGATACATTTTTATGAAGTGACCAAGAGGGGAAAGGGGAAAGAGAGGAAAAGAGAGAGGGAGGGAGTAAGAGAAAAAGAGCCAGGAAGGGAGAAAAATAGTGGCAGTAAGAGCGAGAGAGAAAGAGTAAGCAGCGAACAATTTAGATTCAATAAAAGCTCTTAAATGCACTAAAGAATGCATAACAAAAACAGATACAAATACAAATAGATAACTGCTAGATAAAGTGCAGTTAGATAACCAGCTAAGCAGGCACAAAAAACTATAAAAAGTAGAGATCACTAACCTAATTAAACAATGCATATAAAGCTGAAGCTTTAAAGACAAAAATCATTTTCAGAGTCGCCTTCGATTGCGATTTCTCCATTTGTCCTCGTTGCGCTTTGCAGTGAAAAACGCAACGCAAAGACAAAGGAAAAGCCAGAAAATGAAATAAATATAATACACAAATGTACATATGTATATAAAAACCGATATACTATATACTCATACATAGATAGCAGTAAACCAGTTTCTGCACTTGTCAACCTGATCGAGCTATTTATTTATCTGTTTCGGTTTTTGGATTTGCCAATGCGAATGCAAAGAGATCGAACGAGCTGAACAATCGATGCAGACACACACAAAGATATACATATATATATAGATAGACAGACGAAATCATTTCAATTGGGTCACAATTGCAAAACGTGGCGTATGAGTAATTTACAATAGTAAATATTACAACAAAGAGCAGCAGGCTGCAGCTATAGCTATAGCTAATTCCAATTCCAATTGAGACTTATTTATGAGCACTTTTATACCCGCTACTTAATGTGTGGGGGAAGGGTATTTTAGTTCATTATCTCACAGTGGTAACTTCGATCTCAACTGTTTGTATGAACGCGTAGAGCTCGGAGACTGTAAGAGCTACGTCTATCAAATTTGCTGACATGATATTTTTATATTAAGGGCAGCTAAAGTTAATTTCAGAGTCGAGTTACGCCCCCCTGCGCCCACATAAAACGTATATGTACATATATGAATATAAAATATATTATTAATTGCAAGCTTATTAATAATACTAAAACATTTCTTTTGCTGTGTTAAGTAATTTTAAACAAACAAATAATTTCTATACACTTCATGGTAATTTTTATTCAAAAAACAATTAATTTAGAAAATAATTGTAGTGCAAATACAATGAAAACTTTCTTTAGCGGGTATCTAACAGTCGAGCATGCTTGCCAGTAGCTTTTCTACTTGTTTGTTATTTGTGCTCGCCGCTGAATTTGGCTGTCGATTTACACACACAACTCACACTCGGCTCATACAATTCCCACATCGCCCAACGACGACGACGACAAAATGTGAATTGCACGAATTACACACATGAGTGTATACAGAGATATATATATGTATATATACTATCAGATATGTATATATATGCATGTACAACATACACATATAGCTAGCATATACTTTGGGTTTCTGTGCACTTGCTTGAGAGTATCTCTGGCTGCTTTTGTTGCCTTATAAATAGAAATCGCTGTGAAAACACGAGCACAGTAAACTGATAAGCGCTAAATAAATACACTACAACAACAAGAACAATAACTGCGAGCAGTGGGGTTAACCTGCACAGGGTAGAGAGGGGGGGGTGTAGTGTGGTTTGTGTGGAGTAAATCAACAGCTAAGGTCTGAGGTCGGTTAGTCGCCGCTTGCCTGACTGCCTTCTGATCCGCTTAACGGAACGTGCTGACAGAGTAGGAGCGAATAAGAAAAGAAAGAGAGAGATAGAGAGAGAAAGAAACAGAAAGCGAAACTTGAAGCTTGAATGGAATACCCTGGAGAAGTTTGCCGTAGGTTGTTTTGTATGTGCAGGAAGTACTTGAGAAAGATTGCTGATAAAGCTGTTAAGCTAACATAGGCTTAACAGTCGTGCTTTTACTAAAAGCAAACTGTTAATAAAGAGCTGTTAGGCCACTTGCTGTTAGTGTTAACAGTGGCAATCGCATTAACAGAATATTGAGACTGTTTGAGAACTGTTAAGTTGCAACTGCTAGCTTTAAAGGTTGCCAAGAATAAATTGCCATTTATTCATATTACTCATATTCATACTATGTTTGCCTGTTTATGATGCCCATTAATTTGACTAACAGTACTACCACAGCAGCTCTGTAAACTCCCAAAACATATAGAGTTATCAAAGTACACCGCAAATGTTGCTGTGAGCGATAAGCGCAAAAAGAGCTTGTAGTTTAACGAGGCGAGCGACAGTAATTTGCAGTTGTAACTGTAACACAATTAGCTGGCACTACACACACACACACACACACACTCACACACACTCTGTATATATCTTTTTAGTGAACTGTGTTATGTACTGCACTCACACACATACACACAGTTGTATTTCCCTGCAGATACTTTATATAGTCGCATATAAATCAAATTAGTTGCCGCACATTTCTAATGTTATTGTTATTGTTGTTGTTTTTATTGTTTTTGTTGTTGTACCAGTTAAATGACGTCAACGTAATCGAATCAAAGCTAAATATTTACACACACACACACGCACTAACACTTATGCAGTAATGTTCATGAGTTTATAAATAGCTTCAAATTCATATTAATGGGTCGAACAAACAACAATAAAGCAACAACTACAACTATAAAGTACAACAACAAGCAGAAGGAGATGGAGAGGGGGGATGGGGAAAAACCGCACAATTTCAAGACACAGCACATACAATTAGAGGCGGTGCGCGTAAACAGCTTATCGAGTAATCGATTGATTAGCACAGAAAGTAAGAGGCAAATTTGGCAATATAATTTCGTAAACTCTCTCCCCCCACCCGCTCTATCAACAGGGTTGCCAAGCAGCAAAACTAATAAACAGCGTAGCTAGAGAGTCGATAAATTATGCATATATCGATTAATTGAATTTTTAATTGTCAACAAGCTAAGAACCCGAACAAACAAGAGTCTTTATGCTTTCGATAAATGCTCTGGCAATCGATAAACAACAATATCTAACAATAAGTGTATATCGATAATATGTTGAGTTATCGAGTAATCGGATTATCGATTAATGAAGTCATTAATTAATTGGATTATCGATTAATAGAGCTGTCGAGTAATTGTTCTATTGATAAATATAGTTATAGATTAATCGGACTATCGATAAATTGATTTATCGACTTATCGATTTGTATCAAATAAGTAAAAATTAGACGCGAGCATACTTTCGATAAATGAGCTGCCAATCGATTAACGATAACATGCACATTTGAAAGTACGTACATTTCCATAGGTTTTCGATAAGCACGCATTCAATCGATTCACGATAACAAGCACATTTGCATGTATCATACAATTCAATATATCTTGATCTGGAATATAATTCAATATATCGATTATTCTCATATCGATAAGTAGCAAGAACACAAGAGCTATGATTCACCTGCAGATACAAACACGGCGGAACATTCTCAATGCCACCAAGTATGACAGAGAGAGGAACACAGCGAGTGAGAGAGAGGGAAAGATAAAGTGAAGAGGGTCAAGTTAATGAGTGGAAAAGAGACAGACTATGAGCTCGCGACGCTGCGCTGCTGGCCAATACGCAACAGCATCTTGCGAGACTGCAGCAATTATGGGTCTACCCACCATAAACGAACCGAGTATCGTGTGTACAACAGCACCACCAATATTTAAAAGAAAAGAAGAACAAGAGAAGAACAAAAACAAAAGAAATGTGCAAAATGAAATACAAAAAAAAAAACTGAACCAAGCAAACCGAGCGTTAAAAGCAGAGCAACCAATGAAGAAGAAGATGATGGTGGGCAAAAAACGAAGTGAAGTGAAAAACGCAGACAAAAACAACACCAGCAAATATTCATAGGTATAACAACAACAACAAGAACAACAAGAACAACAAGAAGAAGCAGAGCAAGAAAAAGAACAAGAAGCATAACCATAGAGGCAGAGAAGCACCCGTTCTCATAGCCATTCGCATTCGCATTCCCATTCCTGTTCCTGTTCTTGTTCTTGTTCCGTGCTATCGCCACCCGCCACAGCTGTCATCATTATTTTACCCTTGCCCAGGGAAAGGGTATGAAGGGTTCTTTCACTGGTTGAAGAAGCCTTCAGAGATGGTTAATATGTTATATGTATAGAAGGTCAATCATGAAATAAAAATTATTTTTTTTTATATTTTTTCTACTGCAAAGAATCTCAACAAGGTGCTTCACAAGCTTATATCTTATATAGAGATATATCTTCTTACTTAGATTGTCAACTTTATGTTGTCTTTATCCTATTTTAAATTCACTTCATGTAAAAATGTTTCCTACTCTTCAGTTTAAAGGGTATTTCAGGCTTCAGCAATGCCAGCCCTGTTTTCCATGCACCCTTTTCTTAACGTTTTTTTCTTGTTTCCTTCTTCTGTTTTTTTTCCCCACGTTTCGTTATGCATCTCTCTCGCCTTGTGAATTAATGAAAAACTTGTTTTTTTTTTTGGGGGGGGAGTGGGGTAGGTTTTTTTTATTCCGTAAGCAACGTATCTGTATCGGCTCGATACAGCATGGCAACAGCGTTGAAATGGAGCTGGCGGATGCATGGACACGCCACAATTGAGATTCGCGACTTGCGGCCACGTTGTTGTTGTTGCTGCTTCTGCTGCTCTATGCAACGTTTTCATGGGTAGACCCGAAAAAAATGTGAAAGAAGGAAAAGGGAAAAAGGGAGAAGGAGGAGAAGAAGGGGGAGAAGGAACGGGGGTAGGGGAGGTAATGGAAAATCCCACAAAAAAACGAGCAATCGGCCCTGTTTATGTATCTACAGCAGCAGCAGCAGCAACAACAAAACGCAAGACAGGAATCGCACTCGCTGTTGTTGTTGCTGTTGTTGGTCGCAGTTGTCGCGCCGCGTTGCGCTGTTTTCATTTGTATTGTATCTACAAGATACACACACACACACAGAGAGACATACGTTTGCTTATTTACATACATAATGTACTCGGACTCAACTCAACTGTACAGGCTCAACTACAGCAACATTTTTCGCATTTGAAAGAAAGCGCCCCAGCAACAACAACAACAGCAACAGCAATAACAGCAACATCAACCCGATGAGGCGATTCGAGAGACAAGACACAAGACTTGAGAGGACTAAGAGACGTAGTAAGCAGCTAAATCTCAAAAGACGATGACAACACAAGCACAAATAAACTGATACACACACACACACACACACACAGAGACAGGTACAGAGAGCGCGCACCTGACAAAAGTCGAAGAAATAAGTTCAACTAAGGCTCAATACATATACAACTTAATCGAAGTCTTGATTTTAGTAATATTCTATTGTTATAACACAAGAGATTTCATTAATGACTTGTCTGTTCGTACTGATCAGGAAGATATATGTATTTTCTAGGTGGGAAATTGACTCCTCCTTGATAAATAATTATATAAATATTGATAAAAATCGGAAAATTAAGTTAAAATTAAATTAATAAAATGAAAAAAACCAATAAAAATAATAATGATATAATAATAGAATTAATAAAATTGATAATACAAAAAAAAAAGGCTTCATTATAATAGAATAAATTTATAGAAATGATAATAAAAATAATAAGGTTTATGGCAATGGAAATAATAATGAAAATAATAAAAATAGTAATGAGAATAATAATTTAAATAATAACAAAAATAATAATAAAAATAATAACAATAAAAATAATAACGAAAATAATAATGTAAATAAAAGAGCATATAATAATGAGAATAACAATGAAAATAATAATATTAAAAATAGTAATGAAAATAATAATGCATATAAAAATTAAAATAACAATGAAAATAATATTGAAAATAATAATGACAATTATAATGAAAATAACAACGAAAATAATAAAAATAAAAATTGTAATGAAAATAATAATGGAAATAATAATGCATATAATAATGAAAAACACAATGAAAATAATATTGAAAATAATAATGACAATAATAATAATAATAATAATAATAAAAATTATAATAAAAATTTTAATAGAAATAATAATAGAAATAATAATAATACAATTAATCCATAGCAAAAAAATAGACTAATCATATCAATAAATTAAAGAGTTATACTATTAAAACAAATTTAATAATAATAACAAAAGCATCACAGCAGTAATAATCTATTAACAATGACTAACAATAGTTAATGTTCACAACTGACAAACTTGTCGGGTGGATTGATTTGCTTTGGCAGCAGCAGCAGCATAAAAGCTTTTTGTATGCTGCAGCCAGCCGAGAAGGCAGTAGAAGCAGCGACGGCGACAGCAACAGCATCTGCTACTCAGTGCGGTGCCTTTGCCAGTGTGTGTGAGTGTGAGTGTGAGCCTGTGTGTGCGTGTGTGTGTTGCATGAGGTATTTGTGCCTGCGTTATGCGAGTGTTTATTGGTTGCAGTCGCAGTTGCTGCGCTGCGCGAATGCAGCTGTCGACAGCGCAGCTTACGCATGTGCGTCAGCCTGGAAATTGCTCGAAACTTTGAGCCGTTAAGCAGCCGTAGCAACAGCAACAACAGCAACAGCAGCAACCGCAGCAGCAGCAGCAACAGTGACGCCAGCAGCAACATCAGCAGGCACAACGAAGTCTGCAACTGGAAGCGCTGAAGTCGAAGCTGCCGTTGCCGAAGCTGTCATAGTTGTCGTGTGTGTGAGTGTACGAGTGTGTGTGTGTGTGTGCATGAATGTGTGTGTGTATGAATGTGTGTGTGTATGAATGTGTGTGTGTATGTGTGTGTGTGGGTGTGCGAGTGTGCAATGTATTCTGATAACATGCAGAAATTAAGCATGTAAAACAAATACAAAACAAGTGTGGCTGAACTTTTTTTTACGTTTACAAAAGAGAAAGAAGGAGCAAGAAGGAGTGAGTGAGAGAGAAAGGGAGAGAGAAGAGAGTGCTACAACAAAAAAAAATACAATACTAAATTGAAAAGGTTGAGGTTAGTGCAAAGGGGCAGGAGACAGGGGCTGTGGTAAAAGGAAACACTCTAACCCCAATGTGGCTCATGACTCACTGCAGTCCGAATCAAATGGAGCGCGCTTGAGAGGGAATGAGAGGAACAGAGAGAGAGAGGGAGAGAGAACAGGATAGAGGAACCGAGACAGAGTGAATGAGAAATAACTATGAAATGTTATTGCATCAGGAATGTTGGTAATTTAATCAATTAATTAAAATTGGAATGTTGAGAGTTAACAAAAGGATACAAGTGGTATATTTGGTATTTTTACGGTATATTCACCAAACAATTCAATGAGCATGAAATTCCTGCTTGAAATCAATTTAAATCGAAGGAACTTGAGTAACTACAATACATGTTGAACTATATCTTCAGATTAAATGTTGGCAATGGAATTTGAAGTCAAGGATTTAATTATAAACAATATAAATCAAGTAAAAATTTGTGTATTTATGGCCCGATTATTATGTAAATTTAAGGTTTATAGTTGCATATAGTATATATCTATGTGTATGCCCAAGCAGAACAGTTGTAGCTTTATAAATGCCATAGTTCATCAAAAATTATGGCTTAACGTGGGCGGTGGGCGTGGCAACGGGCATTTCATAAGAGCTTTAGTTAAGCTAAATATATATAAATATTTATAACGAATTTGGTGTCTCTAGCTATTAAAATAGCAGAGATTAGTGCGTTCATACAGACAAAGAAATAGTGAAAATAGGCTAAATCAATAAGATTTTACATTATGGAATTTAAAACAGCTTGTACTGTTTCCTAAATACATTTACAGAAAGCTGGTATATAGTTTTTTTAATTTTTTTAATCATTTTCAGTATTTTTTTAATGAAATGAATTAAAACAATTTCTGTACTGCCAAAGCTTTCTAGGTTAAGCAAATTAAAGAGAGGTTTGGTGAGTTTGGATATTATAGTAAATAAAACTTGGAGATTTCTCTGGCAAATTTAGAAATTACAGGGTATTCTTTAGATGTAGATATACATAGATATATATAAGATAATGAAGAATCACAAGAATCCTTTTTTAGTTGCTGCTTTCATAAGAAGTTGCTGAGCACTGCATGACTCAGAGTCTGTTATTATGTATAGATAGTGATATATATATATTATATAAAGAGAGATATGTTGTATATAGGGATATGCTATTTTTAGATATAGCAAGCTATGCTAAATACACGTGATATGCCAAGCTAGTTGTGCATGTTCATTCGTGCTTGTTGAAGCTTATCAACTTATTTTGCATTATGAAACGCAATTCAAGAGTTTTACTGCAATTGTGTGTGCGCGAGTGTGTGTGCTAGTATGTGTGTGTGTGTGTGTTAGCAAGAGTGTGCGTGTGTGTGTGCGTAGGTATCAAAGGGTTTACGAGGAGGCGTCGTCGCATTCGTATGACGCACTCACAGCAGGCTGCATGACGTATGAGGAATGATGGAGAGAGCACAGAAGAAGGCAACAGGGAAGGGAAGAAGGAAGGGTGGAAAGAGGGCGGAGGGGGGTAGGAGACTTTTGCCAAAGCGTATTTTTTCCATTTTCATTGCTTGTTCTTGTTGTTGTTGTCGCTGCTGCGGCTTTTCTCGTAGGCGCTAACTGCCACAGATGCGGCGCAAATTGTGTCCCTGTGTGTGTGTGTGTGTGCTGCGTGTGTGTGAGTGCCATGGAAAGGGGTTTCTTTTTTGCCTCTGGCTCTGTGCTCCTCCCCTTCCCCTCACAGCCCTCTGCTTTCTGCCTTGCTGCCTCTCTGCTTTCTGCTTCTCCTTCTTCCTTTTTATCCACCTCCTTTTTTTTAACAAGAGGCTACTACAAACATTCGCCAAAGCGTATAACAAAAAATTAAAAAAGAACTCATGTGTGTGTGTGTGTGTGTGTGTGTGAGCGAGAGTACATAAGCGCGTTCTATGTATTTGCATTACGTCGCTATGTATCTGCAGCTGTAGCTGTATCTTGCGAGTCACTGAAAGAGATAGCGAGTGAGTGAGCGAGACAGATAGAGAGAGAGATGGCTATGGCATGTAATGTATCTATGTATCTTTGGTACTTAGCATGAGGTCAGATTCACACGAAATGTTAGTGGAGCACGACAGCAAGCGACGTCTGAGTCAAGTGGGTCGTCAAAAGGCAACTACAGGGTATGCGTTGAGCACATCAGTGGCAAGCAAGGTGCTGCTAGAGGTACACTAAATATACATAGATGCAGCTGTATGCATCTGATAGATACAGTTTGCAATCTATACAGTTTACAGGGTATTTTAGAGTAGTTGAGCAATCTATACATTTACAGGGTATAGTCGACAGACATTAGAGTTGCACTTGCATTCAGTAGATACTTAAATGAGTAAAGAAACTTGTGTGTAACTGCAAGGCACTTAAAAGAAACTTGCAAGATACTTGGAAGATACTTAGAAGATACTCTGAAGATACACATACATTTACAGGGTATTTCACAGTCATAGTACTGTGCTTGCATACAGTAGATACTAAAATGAATAAAGAAATATGTGTGTAACTGCAAGATACTTAGAAGATACACTAAAGATACTTGCAAGATACATAGCAGATACTTTTAAGATACACATATATTAACAGGGTATTTCACAGTTATAGCACTGTGCTTGCATACAGTAGATACTAAAATGAGTAAAGAAACTTGTGTGTAACTGCAAGATACTTAAAAGATACTTGTAAGTTACATAGAAGATACTTTCAAGATACACAGGGTATTCCGAAGTCATATTACTTTGCTTACATACAGTAGATACTTCAACATACAAATACATAGAAACATAGGGTATTCCGCAGTCGCTGCATCCACTAGATACTTTCGCTCGCCTTCCACTGAGATACATTTGCAAAGAGTTGAGCTTAGTTGGCTTGATAGATACTTGACATTAATTGGCAACAACTTCAGCAGATACAATGCTATTTTTTCACATTTCTGGTATCGGGCAGATACACGGGCGCTGGGCGGGCGTATTTACAGTAACTGTACTTAGATAAAACGTTACTTTTGTTGCTGCTGTTGTTGTTGTTGTTGTACACACGCCACAAACAACATTTGGCAGTGGAAAATTAACAAGAGCCCAACGGAAATGTACGAGTATCTACATATGCCTACATCTAGATACAGATACATGTACTATGTACTAGATCTTTCTCTCTACACGTGTGCGTGTGTGTGTGTGTGTGTGTGGATATATCTAGATACATACGTGTGGCACATATGTGTGTCGTTATTATTGCGCTCATTTGCTGCGTATCTGTAGCTGTTTAGCTCGGTATCTGTATCTGTATCTTTGTATCTTTTGGCTATTGCAGCTGTATCTGTGCGTGTGCCCATTACACAGTGTGTGCCTCTATGTATGTGTGTGTGTGTGTGTTTGTATATTTTTATAAGCATGCATTGAAGATAATTGAATGAACAAAATATTGCCGAACGAGCTGAATGACGACGGGCCTCGACCTGCCTTGCCGCGCCTGGTCTCTGCTGGAGTGGACTCGACAAACTGCCTCAACACACACAAACACACACACAGCACTATACAAAAACCAAAAGACAAAGATGGGAGACAACAACAACAACGACAACAACAAGAGGAGAACAACCCTTGGCGCAGCAAAACTCAGCCAAAAATACTTTTCCAAAAAAGGGCAAATAAATGAAATTAGATTGCAAACGTGTCGCACATGGCCAAAGGGGCAAGGGAGAGAGACAGAGAGAGACAGGCAGTCAAGAGCAGAATGTGGCACGCAAGAGGCAGGCAGAGAGTGAGGGGGGGGGATGTGAGTGTGATTTGCCGACTGCCGACGACATGTTAATTACGCATTGAATATTTTGCGTTTTACTCGTGTATCCGCCCAATGACGATAAGGGGGAGGTAAGGGGAGTAAGTGAGGTGGGGGAGCGCAGGCAGGGGAAGGGGACCTAAGGCTAGTGGTAACTCAGACAAACCCCAAAGACGGGGGTTAGTTTTGTTGGGCTTAAACTGCGCATCCAAAAAACTTGACTCGATTCGAATTTGCTTGGCCCCCAAACTCGACTTGCCCTCTACTTCCTCTCTCCCTTCTCTCTGTTCCGCTGCCCTATGCTGCTTGCCCACCTCCTCTTACCACTTCTTCTCTTCCTACTTCACCTTTAACTCCCCCCCCCCCTTTTCTTGCCTGCTTTTTCAGTGCAAACAATCGAATCGCCTAAGAAGCCCAACCGTTTACTGGGCAACGAAGCTTTATGGCTTACGTCGTACGCTCTACTACGTTCTACGGCTTACGTTTTACGGCTTACGTTACTACGCCTTGACGCCTTACACACGCTCGATTCAGCCCCGTCTCGATTCGGTTTAGTCAGGTTTATCTATCATAGATATGTCTGTGTGTCTGTGTGTGTCGCACATTCATTGATTGAAATGACATTGGGCAAATGAAGTGAGCGAATAATTTGTGCGCTTTTCAACACTGGCAACGTCAATTCCCTTCCTTAAATGAGAGTATAACATTGTAGCTACGCAATTGTAATGCATCAATTATTGAAGGGGTATAAAAATGAATTTACGCACTTCTAACTCATCAATTTTTGAGTGGTTACTAAAGTGAAGCTACACAAACAAAACAAAGTAGATAGCATTAGATACCCTCTACCCTACTATACCCTACATACTCTCTATGGGGTATCTTACTATCTGTTTCTCTGGCTATATTTGCACCTTCAAACTTCTCTACATGCCTACTGCCTAGACCCCTTTTCCCCTGCCTCACCTTGAAGTTGTAACCAAATTGTTTGACTTTTTTTGTTTTACTTTTCTTTTCCTTTTTTCTTTCTTTCTAGAACCCTATCAACCACCTCATTGCCTCGTCGTCGTAGAGCAGGTGCTGCACTTGGTGGTTGCCCTCCCCCCACACACATACTTATGCAAATATTAATATCGCAAAGCGAGCGTGCAAGATGACGCATAATTTTGGCAGAGCACATAGTCAGCTCTATGTAACTGCAAGTGTATCTGTATCTGTATCTGTAACTGTATTTGTATCTGTATACAATACACACGCACACCTCGAACAGACGCACATAATGGCGTCGCTATAAAAGGCTCGACATGTATTTATTTATTTAATATTGACATTGACATTGAAATGCATTTTCGCAGTGTGTCATAAAAATAGCTAAAGATACAGATACAAATACAGCTGCAGATGCGGGCACATAAAGATACAAATACAGATACAGATGCAGCTACAACTTATGTACTTGCAGATTGAGATTTCAATTCCAGCAAAGATACGCACTTACTGTGAACTATAGATACAGATACACTGTTGAAGCTACAGATACAGATCGTGTTTCAGCTGCAGCGACAATTCGCTGCTTGCAGATACACACAGAACAGGAACGTGACTAACCGAATATTGTTGCGCCACAGAGAGACTGTCAGAGAGACAGACAGACAGACAGAGCGACAGACAGAGCTGACAATCGGTCGGTTAGGTAAGGTTGCTTGGTTGCTTATGTCGCTTCGTGGTTCGCTTACGTTGTCCTTCGGTTTCCCCCGGATACATGTGCGAGGGGGGAGGAACTGGGGAAGGGGAAGGAAACCAGGAAACTAGCCTGGTGACGCACAAACAATGCGCTGACTTGCCTCTTACACAAACACACACACACACACACAGACAGGTACAGGGCATATGTTTATTAGCTGCCTGGCCTCGATATGACGCACAACATTGATAAATTGAAAAAGAAATAAACAGGTAGAGCCTAGAAAAATCTAGATAGCTTCGAATTGTGTCTATCGATAGAAATCAACTCTTTTTTAACTATCGATATACGTAATGAGAGCTTTTCCAATTGCATTTATCAATAGTTAGAAACTCTAATTAGAAGATCGATACATTTACTTGTACAATAATGACGGAAATGCTTGAAAAATCAAGTTATATTTTAGCTTTATACAGCTTTATACGATAGGCGTCAACTCTAATTTCACTATCGATAAGAGATAAAAAGATCCGATTGTTAGAGAGCTAGTCCAATTGCATTTATGGCTAGTAAGAAACTCTAATTGGTACATCATTGCATGGACACCTTCCTGTCTGAAAATGTTAGCAAAATCAAGTTATAATTCAGCTTTATACATCGATAGGCATCAACTCTTATTTTACTATCGATATTAACGAAAAAAATATACGATTATTGAAGAGCTAGTCCAAACTCACATTGGTCCATCAATGCATGTACTTGGACAGCTCCATGTCTGACAAAAATGACAGAAGAACCTTAAAACTCTAGTTATATTTCAGCGTCATACATCGATTTTCATCAAATCTAATTGCACTATCGACATATACGAAAAGGAAGAGCTCTCCTTCGTATGGCATTAATCGGTATTAAGAAACTCTGATTAGATCAACGATACTTGTACTTGGCCAGCTCCACAACTGACTACAATGACTGAACACCTTAAAAAAAAAACACGTTTATTTCAACTTCATTTATCGATGGGCAGCAACCTCAATTGCACTATCGATATAAACGTAGAGTCTTAAAAATTCAAGAAATATTTCAACTTATATCGATCTAAACTACTAATAGTTACAAACTCTATTTAGACTAGCATACATAAGAGAAGAGCCAAGGAAAATTAGGAAATATATTAACTTCTTCAATCTAACTGACTAGATCGATAGTATAAATTCGAATTAAAAAATCTTGTGTAGACTATCGATACATTTATTCTTCCTTTGGTCAATATGGCTAATAAGAATAGGTATGCTTATGCCTCTCTAGCAGGAGTTGCCAGATTAGTAATGAATCCTTGTTGAATCTTATTTAATATGAATAAAATGACTACTATTATTACTTTAATGTATACAGACTATAATTAGCTTTAGCTACATAGATAAGATATACTGCCGAGTAAGCTTATACATAGATATATATACATATATATATCTTTTATCTATACAATCGAAGCACAACACATAAATTTTCATAGAGCGTTGCTAGATAAGAATTATCAATAAGGTGGACATATCTAAAAATGGACAATAGAAAGGGCAAGTGAAAGAGAGAAACAAATAGAAAAGTGACACGAGACGAGGGACAAGAGAGAGCGAGAGGGAGTTATAGAGTGAGAGAAGGAGAGAGGAATAGATGAGAGAGAGGAAGAAAGAAGAGAGAGCAAGACACCACTAGAGCGAGCAAGGGAGCAAGACTGAAAGGATTCCCTTTATCAAAATCTTTCTTTAACTTTATGAGGAATTTTTCACAGTGTATAAAAGTTTTTTTTATGGCAGAAAATTGGTGAAAGAATTTTTGGAGCATTTACAGGGGGACTTCTCTGGGTATTCTTTAGGTATTTGTTGGTACATTTTTTGCTTGATTTTTTTGGTATTTTTTTGGTGTTTTCTGGGTATTTTTTTTGCTTTGGTATTTTCTTTGTATTTTTTGTTTGGCAAACTTACATAAAAATCTTTGTAAAACAAATAATAAATGTCATCATCGAGATTGTTGTTGTTGTTGTTGTTACTGTTGTTGCTGTTGGGGGTGGTGTTGTTGTTGTTGTTGTTGTTGTTGCTGCTACTGATGAGGTGCGGCAGCAGCTGCAGGTTGCTGCTGTTGTTGTTATTGTTGTTGTAGCTGTAGCAATTGTTGTTATTGTTATTGTTGTTGTTGCTGCTGTAGTTGCTGTAACTGCTATAGTTGTTGCAACTGTTGCTGCTGTTGCTTAGCAAATGTTGCTGCTGCTGCTGCGCGACAATTGCGAATTGATGCTGCTGCTGCTGCTGCTGATGTTGTTGCAGTTGTTGCTGGTGATGAAGATGGTGCTGCTGCTGCTGTTGCTGGTGTTGCTGCTGCTGCTGGTGATGATGTTGCTGGTGATGTTGTTGTTGGTGGTGGTAATGTTGTTGATAGCTTTGCGCTTGCAATTGCCAATTTTGCATTGCACACTGATGTTATGCACACATACATAGGCGTCTCTAGCTGCGTCTGCGTGTGTGTGTGCATAGGCAGTATGTACCTATGTGTGTGTGTTGTTGTTGTCGTTTTCGTTGTTGCTGTTGCCCCTGCAGTTGTTGTTGTTGTTGTTGCACTGCTGCTCGTTGTATTTGTATCTTTATCGTGTATTTCTTTTCGAGGCAAAGGCGGCGCAGCAACTTTCTGCTTTTTTTTTATTTTTTTGATTCAAACAAAACAAAGAAATTTATAAAAAAAATATATTGGAGAATTTTGTTGTTCCCCCGTTACACGCGAATCACTTTTGGACAAGCACAAACATGCACAGACACACACACATACAGACACACTCAAACAAAGAGACGTAATACAATTAAATTTTCTAGCTTGTTTTTTTCTCGCTCACAATTTTCTCGCTTTTTCTAGCTTTTATCACGCGTTTGTTTTGCTGTTGCTTTTGTCGCTTTTTACACACGCACTTTTATTGAATTTTTGACTTGTGCTTTAGCTGCTTCCTCTCTCGCATTTGCTTTGCTCTTCTTCTTCTTGTTGTTGATTTTTATTGTGTCTGTACGTAAATTTTGTGTTTTTTGCATGGTTTGTTTAGACTTGAAATGAGCTCAAGGTAAAAATTTTGTATCAACGACCGAAACGCGACGACGACGACGACGACGACGACTGCGACTGCGACGCTGGCGGCAGCAGCTGCTGCTGTGGCTACTGCTGAGCAGCTGCAGCTGATGGGCGCAGCACACAGCACACACCACAAGGGCGGCACAGTTGAGATCGCACACACACACGCACACACACGGTCACACTTATTATTAAACACTGTAAAAAAAAATGGGGCACAACACACGAAAAAAAAGTATAGAACCTACAGAAAATTATTTATGCTTCTTTGACACACTGTGCGAAAATAATTAATTATTGACTGTCAACAAATGTAGATGGAGGGGGAGGGGGGTTGGTAGGTGTGCCTATATGTACCGCTAGTTGGAATCAAATTTGCCGCAAACAAGAAGAATCGCGCGTTGCTTTTGTTGTGTTTGTTATTTTGACTGACGACAAATGTCGCCCAGCAAATGTCGATGATGGTGATGACGATGCGACAGCGACGTCAGCAGCGACGTCAACAGCGACGCCAACGTTAACAGCAGCAGCAGCAGCTGGCACAGCAAACATGCATACAACATGCAGTGCGAGAGAGGGAGAACGAGAGAGAGCGCAAGCCAAGCCATGCCAAGTCAAGCAGTAGCAGCAAAGAGAGCAAGCAGTTGTAGGGAGAGAGAGCAAGCAGGCAAAGAGCAAGCAGTACACAGAGAGAGCCAGGCAAAGGCAGCAAGAGAGAGCACCGCACGCAATGCACAAGTGAGAGAGAGCGGCCGCACAGGCACTGAGTGAGAGGGAGGGAGGGAGTTAGCCATGCACAGAGAGAGACAGAGGAGACATAGGGCGCAGGCAGAGACACACGCGCCTTGCCGGTGAGTGCGAGTGTGTGTGTGTGTGTGCGTGTGCAATGTTGTTGTGTTCTGCTTCTTCTGTTGTGCTGCTGCTGCTGCCGCTGCCTCTGCTAGCATCGCTGCCTTTGCGCTTGACTTTGCTTTGCTTTTGCTTTGATTTTTGCCTTTGCTGCTGTTGCTGCTGCTTTTGTTTTTGTACATGGGCAATCGCATTGTCATTGCCTCGACATGGCCCTCTGTGTGTGTGTGTGTTTGTGTGTGTGCACACTCAGCTGACACACAAAAGGTAAAATAGTTTAACTGTTGTTTCTATTGTCGCTGCCGACGAAAGCGGAAATAAACGAAGCGCAAATTGCAATTGTGGGCGTTCGAATGTGTACGAAAGGGAGGGCAGGTGGTGAAAAAGGTGGAGGGGGGGTGAAGAAGCAGGATGCACGGCCAACAAAACAATAACCGAATCATCATCAGCAACAACAACAAGAGCAACAACAAAGTCACAGGCAATCGAAAGCATTCAACTACACTCAGAGAAACAAAGGGGTAGCTAGTGCATGAAATCAGAGAGAGAGACAGAGATAGACTGAGAGAGACAGAGAGAGGGATAGAGAGAGTGTTCTCATGTTATGCACCCATTCATTTTTGAGCTCTAGTCAACCCTTAATGAACTGCAAAGAAAAATTCCAGATACGCTGAAATTAATTGTCATTTCTTTTTCTCCTTTCCCCCCTCCACGCCTCATGCTTATTGAGCTTAACCCTTGAAATCCAATACATCTGACTCAATAAGCAAAAGGGCAACAACAATTACGAATCAAAGAAGGAAAGAATAAGCAGAACAGGCAACAATTGAACAATTAGGGCAAAGAGAGAAGATCGAGATGAAGAAAAACACACAATGGAAAGCAAATGAGCAACAAATTAGTAGTGCAGTGTAATTAAAACTGCAGCAAGTAGCTCAATTTTCCTATAATAATCCCATAATATGTCGTTTAAAGTGTGTTATCGATAATTATCGATTGTGCTTGGCAATTAAATTGGATTTTTAAATATTTTTATTTTATATTTTACTCCAGTTACTAATATTCGAGTGTGTTACATTACGTAGAATCGATAAACGCTTACAATAAGTTGCTATCGATAAATATCGATTGTATTCGAGAAATAAAAAACACTTGCATATATGTTTCCTTCGAATTTGATTACATTTATTAGCAAAAACAATGGAATTGTAGCCATAAACCAAAAATATCGATAGTTTGATCATTGACAACTATCGATAGTAAGTGTTTTTTCCAATGACAACTGAGCAACGCACTTATATCGATACCCCGTTCGCTTACAACTCGATATAAAGCCAACCCAAGTTCAATATTCGTTTCTATGTTACATATCATACACTTAAATCGATAAATTGATAACTTAACTCAATACTATCGATAAGCAAAACCCTCGCAACTCCCTTACCCACATTTCTCACAGTGTAGATACATATGAGTTGATAGTTGACAGCACAACAAAGAAACTACGACAAGAACGCGACAACTAGGGGCACAAATCAGGCACTCTTTCTTATCTGGAGTTTATTTACATACATAGCGCACTATATACAAGACATGGCACATACTCTATATGTATATGTATTTACTATGTATGTATATAGTTTGTGTGCATATAAATAGCTTCAAGTTTGCATTATCAGTTAAAGGCGACTTTTAACCTGCCCCACAGCAAAGATTAACTAAAAGAATTTTCGAAAAAAAGAGGAAAAAAAGAAAAAGTGAATGAAGAAAACCAATGAATGAGCTTAGTTGGGCGATAAAACTATTGTAGGTGTTGCTCTGTATATATAGCGAAAAAGATATACAAATTGTGTGGAATGAACATGTGTGTGCATGGATAGATATGGCAACTATATAGAGACGCATATCGTGTGCTATCTACCTCACTTCTCTCCCTCTCTCTCTCTCTCTCTGGTTGTATAATGAATATTGTTAAAGTGTAGCTACAAAAATTTGTAGTCAAAGTGTACACACACACACACACACACACACGAACAGAGGGGGAAGGGGAGACGGACCCCCAATGCCTTATATACTAGTATAGTATGTGCAGTCGTCAACGTTTGCCGTATCTGGCATGCCTGGCCCGCTGTACATAATGTATCTGTATCTAAACATACAAACAGCTATACACAGATACATATGGAGACAGAGGGACAGACGGACAGACAGACAGACAGGCCGGCAGAGCAGGCCAAAGTAAATGCTTCATTTTTTTTTTTTTTTTTTTTTTGAACCGGTTGAAGTCATATTTGCCACCGTGCAAGAAGAGCAACAACAACAACAACAACAAGAAGAAGAGCAGAACAGAGCAGAGATTGGAACAGTTGTTGTCGTCGACTATTTGCTACTTCTCACAAAGCATCTGCCACGCCACATTTATCCATATATTGAAATTATACAGATTCAGATACAGCTACAGATACACACACACACTCACATACTCTGTGCGCCTGCTCTTCTTCTACTTCTGTTTCTTTTTTGTGTGTGTGAAAGTGTCGAGACCCCTTGGCATGCCAGATGGGAAGACCTTATCGCGTGCATGTGTGGGGAGAAACAAGTTCATTACGCTCGACAGCGTTGCTGATATCGATAATTGCGGGTAAGAGAATCGCATGCGATATCATGGCAATCGATAACTGGGACAATCATCACTGATATTCGTTGTAGTTGACCATCAATGGGTTGACAATGCCAATCGATAACAGCTTATTGGCTCAGCAAGTATGTCAATGCAAATGATATCGATAATTGTGAAGTTAAATGTATGTTCAAGTTATAAATAATCGATATCGTTTACTTTGACATACTTTCTGAGTCAATGAGCTGTTATCGATTGTTATAGTAAGGTTAAATGTGTGTTAAAGTTAAAAATAATCGATATCGCACAGTATATATATCGATAACATCTACATATCGCCCTGCAAATACTTAAACAAACTCATAAAGCACCTAAGCCCTTTTATCGATAACAGCAACAGCTTAACAAACTTAACCAAAACTATCGATAGCATAAGTATGCATTTATCGATAACACCAACAGCTAAATAGACTCAACCAAAACTATCGATAGCATTGATATATTGCATATCGATAACAAGCGCTGAAACAGACTAAAACAACAATTATTGATAGCAGATACAGCTAAGCAGACTCAACCAACACTACCGGTAGAATTAGTATGAAGTTATCGATAACAGTAACAGCTAAACAGACTCCACCAAAACTATCGATAGCATTTGTATGCAATTATCGATAACAAGCACAAGCAAATTGAGTTTGCAGAATGCAAAATCAGCACAATTCGATTGTTATCGATAACGATAACATCTTGTTCACTAGTCTTTCCCGCACTGTAGCTTCAGTTCTTCGCAAATTAAGGTGAGCAATGGACAGGCATGGAGAAGGGGGAGAGGGGGAGAGGAAGACTGTGTTGTAGGTGTACTAGAGATTGTCAGCTCAAGTGTTTTTGGGGCTTGAGATACTTTTCTGTATATTGAGATATCATTTGTGAGCTTCGAGCTTTTACACATTTTATATTACTTTTTCTCCTCTGCTTTTTTTCGTCGTTGCTGTTGTTGTTGTTGTTGCTATTCGTGCACGTCTGCCTGTACTTTTACCTCACTTCAGTTACCTCCCCCATACCCCCTACTCCCCTCTCTCCCTCTAGTCTGTCATAGCATTCTAGCTTCAATAACACACACACACACACACACACACTGCAAAGCAGAGCGAAAAAATTATGTATACACACGCCAATCGGTTTATATCTGAGCTATATATGTGTGTGTCTGTGTGTGTGTGTGTGTTTGTTTGTATATCCGAGAGTTTTGTGCACAGCCAAAGGTAAAGCAGTGGCGAAGCAGGTAGGCAGGGCAGGGGGGGAGGAGGTAGAGGGGAAACCAAGCGACAAACGTTGTTGGGTTGGACTGGTCGATTAAAGCGAGTGCCTGCCTGGCCTGGCCCGGCCTGCGACAAAGGGGTGTGGCAGGGGGATACAACTGTAGCCTCTACCTACAGCCTGCCTCATCTACACCCTCCCCCCCTTCCCCATCCTCGGCCTGTGCACCTCCCCCTGCCGCCGCCTCTGTTCGTACGCTGCTCTATGGCTCTTTGATAATTTCTCGCTCATTTTGTGACTTCGTCGTGAGTGCAAATGTGCGAGCTTCTTCTTCGTAACCCCCCCCCCCCCTGCTTCCTCCACTTGTCATGCCACAGCCCACCCATGTACCTCACTCACTGTATGTGTGTGTGTGTATTAATTCTAATAAGAAAGAAAAAGCATCTGCAGCGCTTTGCTGACGTCTGCGAGATGCTGATGCTGATGCTGAAGTTGATGCCGAGATGCTGTTGCTGACGTTTACGTAGGCAGATCGATAGATAGTTGAATATATATTGCAGATATATAGGTAGGTGGGCACAGCTACAGTGATGCCTTGCTGACAGAGCCAGTTATGCCCACCTCATCACCCTTTTGCTTGTCATGTAACTGCTACTTATGCATTCAGAGCTGAACTTGCAGTTAATTTTGACAAGCTGTCGATGAGGGATACTTAAAGTAACTTTAAATGAGCTTAAGAGCTTTAAGAATGTAGTGGAATTAAGCCAAAGAAGGCTTTGTTTTAATCTGAGGGGGTGAACAGGTTTTTGTTAAGCTTTATTGTGCGTGGGAAGAGCGAGAGTTATTTAATGAGTTTGCTAATTAGAAAGCACTTAAAAAACACTTTAAAGACAAAAAAATACAGTCTAAATGGGTAAAAGCTCTAAAATTAAGCAAAAGCTTGCTAAAATGAGCAACGTGCTTTAAATGCGCTTAAAAGCTTTAAGAATATAGCTGAATAATGCCAAAGAAGGCTTTGCTTTAATCTGTGAGGGCTGAACAGGTTTTTGTTAAGCTTTGATGTGCGTGGGAAGAGTGCAAATTATTTAACGAGTTTGCTATTTCAAAGACACATAAAAAAACACTTTGAAGGCAACAAAAAAAGTGTTTCAAGAGAGGATGAGAGCTAAAGACGGCGTGAGTTTAAGCTTAAGGCTAAATTAACAAGCTTTTGTAAAGCTTTAATCTGCTTTTGGAAAAAAGCACGAGTTATTTAACGAGTTTGCTCCTTAGAAAAACTTTAAGTCAGAAAAAAACAGTTAAAACGGATAAAAGCTCTTAAGTTAAATAAAAGCTTGTTGGATTAAGTTTTAATGTGCTTTAAAAGAACTAGAGAATTAAAAAGCTAGTTATATTTAAAGATTTTCGCACTTGAAAAGCTCCTTAAAACGTATAGATTAAATGTTTGTCAAATTAAATAAGTGTTTCAAATGAATAATCAACATGAAAAGCACTTGAAAGCTCTTGTTAATGCCTCAATGTGCCAGCCTGTCACCTAACTGAGCTAATCGAAAGAGATATCGCAGCCTGGTGCAGCAACTTAGCGAGTTGATGGCACACTTCAACTTAGCTAAAGATATATAGACGTAGATACAGACGCAGATACAGATGCAGATAGAGGTACAGAGATACAACTGCGTTGACAATGCGACTGCAACATGCCACATTAATTGGCCGCATCTCAGTATCAATTTGTAAATGCATAGATCTCTCTCTCCATCTCCATCTCTCTCTGTTTCTTTCTCTCTCCCTCTGCTTATGTATCTCTAAGATACACTCTCGCCGCAGAAGATGTTGCAGATACTCTTCTTCGGCAATCTAACGCGAAGCAACGGTGCAAACCGTTATCGCTCTTGCGGTTTTTTATGCAAGAAAACAAACAAATACGTGATTTGTGGTACGACAACGAGACGAGACACAGCTCATCAGATACACACGCACACACACACACACACACATACAGAGGGACAGAGAGACAGTGTGCAGATACACAAGTACATAATGCCACAAAGTATATTATGCACGCACACACACAAACATAAAAGTAAAATAAATACAAGAATAAAGAATAAAGGCAACGCGAAAAAAATATGCATACACACACACACACACACACACACATGTATTTGTATCTTGTATATTGTATGTGTATTTGTGCGCGAAAAAAAGGCAGCTAAAAAAGCCCCAAAAAAGAGGCGTCCGTTAAAAAGCAAAGCTTGTAAAAATTCATGAGCGCATTTAATAGGACAGTTTTCTGCTCTGTGTGTACAGTGTGTACATACATACACACATACATACTGTATACACTTGTATGTATTTTATATAATATGTGTACATATGTATTGTAGATATAACCTTTGCCTTTTTGGGCGTAGCAAGTTTGCTTTAGGTTTTCGCACTGAACTGATTGAACAAGTTAAAGGCAAGACAGAGAATACTTCTTTGCACATACAAATATACACACAGATTTTTACAAATATTTTGTAATCACTTATATACATCTTGCATTATTTTTGAATACTTCTTAACAACAGAGAAGGAGAAACTCTCTTGATATTGGTAGAGAAGAAATAATAATTCTTGCCAAAAATTTGCGATGCACCGAAAAAAAAACATAACCGAGCCTATAAAGTATACTTACTACGAGTATATACTATATATATACTACACATACTATACACAAAATATACTTTACACTGAATCTACATCAAGAGAGGGGTCAACCCAGACCCTTCTGTCAGTCTGTCCGTCAGTCTGCCTCGCAGTTTCAAGCTAACGTGATGAAACATGCTACAAATGTTTCTTATTGCTGCACGCCATAAAATAGGTCA